>BRYA01000197.1:42207-67144 GCA_030267965.1 Triparma columacea
AAGAAAAGAGACCATTAAAAACAAGATAAAAATAGGAGGGGAGGGGGGGGAGAGGGGGGGGGGTACGAGATTCAATAGGTTTGATGATTTAAATACGAACAAACTGTGCTAACTTTCACGCTTCCTCTTCTTCCTCCCTTCCCACCTGAGGGGAGGGGTGTAGGGGGTACGAGATTCAATAGTTTCGATGATTTGAATACTCTCAAACTGTGCTAACTTTCACGCTTCCTCTTCTTCCCCCCTCCCCATGTATCGGCAATCAACTGAATAACCTCCTCCGTAACCTCGTCCCTATCACTCTTCTTAATCCTAAACACCCTAATAGATTTCGCCCCTCTCTCTACCAAATCGTCGCAGAAAGGAACACGGTGTCCATAAATAGGAGCCGTGATAGCCCCGATCAACCTCACACCCAGCGATAACAAATCATTGACCCTATTCCTAAAAACCTCAGAGTGCAGTTCCATCCTCCCCACTTCATCAATCACGTAAACAACGTCCTCCTTCTTTACCTTACTCCCATCTCTCTTTACGACGTAACCATCAACAGGCAAGGTTATGGTAGGAAGCGCTAGCTTCTCAAACGCTTCCACGTCCACCGAGTATGCGCCGGTTTTAGGATGGTGGGATGGACCGCTTTTACGAGAAAGGATGCCGCGGTCATTTTGAGGTATTGTTACTACGTCGAAACCAATTCTGGTGGAAGAAGAGGATAGGACTTCAGATGTCGTGAAACCTGTGAGGTAGGTGGAGGGGGGGAGGAGAGGGAGGAGGTGGGATATTGTGGTCAGGACTGAGGTTGTTTTTCCGGAGTTGGGCTGACCGGTGAAGAGGAACCAGGATGGAAGGGGTGTGTCGGTGGGGGTGGGGGTGGTCGGTGGCATTTTTCAATGGACGATGAATAGGGCAGGGGCGGGGGATGGGGTATTATGAGGAGGAGAGAGAGAGGAAGCTAGTTTTCTACGTTTTGTGGAGTTAACTTTGACGGTTTATTCAACCTCTCCAACACCTTAAATTTTGGTAATTCTGTCCAAAGTTTGAGAGACCACATCACCCTTTGGTCACTTTCTACACACCTCAATACATTTTTAGACTATTTCACTGCTATCTCTGTTGTAATTGAGACTTACTTAGTCCTATTGTAGTAAACTTAAACTCCCAAATCATCCCAATCAGCCAAACAAACTCCACTCCACTGCCACACCGTCACTGCCCCTACTTTCAAAATGAGCAACCCCTCAGTTTTTCAAGCCTCTACGACCGAAACCGGGTCGTATCAACTCACTTTCACCGTCCCATCTCTCTCGTTGGTCCGTTCAATCATCAAGGAGTGGTTTGAGTCTACCTCCAAGACCCTTGGTGCGTTCTCCACCGTCCTTCCCTTGTTGTTGGTCATCAGCACGCTCCTGGCGGCGGTGCTCCTTAGGCCTCTCAGGGGTGGGGGGGTGGGGGGGGAGGAGGCGGCGGCAGCGGCAGCTGACTCGTTCAACAAGAAGAAGGCTGCTGGGACTGGGGCTGGGTCTTATCCGGAGAAGGAAGTGAAGTCCTTTAAGAGCCACAAGCCGCGCCCCAGTTCACCCTTCGAAAACGTCGACTTGCCCTCCCCCAAGTGGTGGATTGTCTCGCTTCTCAATGTCGTCCTGACCGGCCTCTTTCTGATGTCCATCTTCCTCTTCTTCTCGGACTCAATCTACTCCCACTATGCTCCCCTTATCTGGTCCGGTTGCATCGCATACTTCCTAGGCTTCTTCGGGATAAGCTTTGTCGACACCAAGGAGCTCAAGCACAGCCCCAGCACTTACGGTCTGAGTGACCTGGTGGGGGGTGGGGTGGGGGTCGGGGGGGGGAGTGGTAAGAAGATCAGTGGCAGTCAGAAGATCAACGAGGTGGACCAGGTGGACCACAGCATCCACCCAGTCTGCCCCAAGCCGAGTATGTCCTCCTCCCCCTCCACCCCCAACCTGATCAACCCCAACCCCCAATCCAACCAATCCAACCTGATCAGGAGCATGAGCAACCCTGAGGTTGCGGGCATGGTCCTGGGTGGTGAGATCAAGGACCACATGCTAGAAAAGACACTCGGGGATTACGAGAGGGCGGTGAATGTAAGGAGGATGGTCTTCTCCTCCAAGCTCCCCCCCTCGTCCCTCTCGGACCTCCCCTCCGGGCCGTCCCTTGACTACTCTAAAGTATTCGGCGCCAACTGCGAGATCGTCGTAGGCTACGTTCCCATCCCCGTCGGTATGTGCGGTCCTCTGACCCTGAACAACGAGAAGGTCTTCATCCCCATGGCCACAACGGAGGGGTGCCTAGTAGCGAGCACCAACAGGGGGTGCAAGGCAATCACCGTGAGCGGAGGCTGCAAAAGCTACCTGTTGAAGGACGGGATTACCAGGGCGCCGTGCTTGGAGTGTGAGGGGGTGGGAGAAGCAGCAAGGTGGGTAGGGTGCGCGAGCGAAGCGAGCGCAAAGAGGCAGGAGTGGGAGGGTGCACAGGCAGTACGACCGAAGCGCCGCACAGGGTGTTTGTAGCCTTGCTCACCCACCTCTCCCTGCCCTCCCCCCCCCACCCCCCTACCCCTCAGCCTCGCCGCATACGTCGAGTCCGCCTCAGGGTTCAAGGAGTTGAAGACCGCATTCGAATCCACCACTTCCTTCGGCAAGCTCGTCTCCGCCGTCCCCACCGTGGCGGGGAAGAACGTCTACCTCAGACTAAAGTGCTTCGCGGGGGACGCCATGGGGATGAACATGGTCAGCAAGGGAACCCTCGCGGCCGTCAAGGTCATCACGGAGAAGTACGAGGGGGTGAAGCTCGTAGCTCTCAGCGGGAACATGTGCACGGACAAGAAGGCCAGCGCTGTCAACTGGATCGAGGGGAGGGGCAAGAGCGTCGTTACCGAGTGTGTCGTTAAGAAAGACGTCGTGGAGAAGGTACTTAAGACCACCGTCGACGCCATCGTCCATGTCAATGTGCAGAAGAACCTCATCGGATCCGCCATGTCCTGTGCCGTCGGAGGATTCAACGCCCATGCAGCCAACAACGTAACCGCCGTCTTCCTTGCCACCGGACAGGACCCAGCACAGAACGTCGAGAGCAGCAACTGCATCACGTTGCTAGAGAAGACGGCGAAAGGAGACCTGTGGATGAGCTGCACCATGCCCAGCATAGAGGTTGGGACCGTCGGAGGTGGGACCAGCCTCCCAGCCCAGGCGGCCTGTTTGAAGGCCATCGGGGTCAAGGGAGGAGGTGTGGTCGCCGGCGCCAACGCGCAGAAGCTGGCGCACGTCGTAGCGGGGGCGGTTATGGCTGGAGAGCTCTCTTTGCTGGCGGCACTTGCTGCCAACACACTCGTTTCGGCACACATGACGCACAACAGGAAGAAGTAGGGGGTAGGGGGTAGGGGGGGGGCGAGGGGTGGGGGCGAGGAGGAGGATGGGGAGGAGGAGGAGGAGGGACAATGTGGGGTAATAAAAGAGAATTCCAACCTAACAGGTTCTTCTGCAAAAAGGGTTATAACATTACTACTCGAGTCGAGGAGGAGGAAGAAGGGGGAGGAGGATGCAAAAAGGGTGAATAACTAGTCGCTCCCCCGCCCAGTTGCACTCAAAAAACACACTGTACTGTTGCACACACCCAAGCACATACTTGTACTCATAGTCTCCTACCACACTACTACTCCTCCTCCTCGAAAAAATCTATCTATCTATCTAACCTACTACTCTACTATGCCACAACACCCCGCACCTCTCACCACATTCGTACATTAAATCGAGGGTTTACTACCGGGAATATACTAACATACCCGGTGTTTTAGGACAATGAGAAGGACGAATTTGTTCTGATCAAATCCCCACTCCAAAGAATGCAATTTCGTAAAATTAGTAGCAAAAAATCAGCTTCGGTGGCTTATACTTACCTGGGATTGGAGCCGATAGTGATCATTAACGCTATTGCCCACGTGGCGGCGCAGCTCCTGCACTAGGCTTGCCTTAGAGTGATGTAATACCGCGTTAGTGGCCCTCAGGGCTTACATAATCCTTAATTTTTGGTAGGTCTTTGCAGCGTTCGCGCTCTTGGACACATCCAATTTTTTTTTTTGGATGCATGAGATTTCATTATGCGTATGGGGAGGAATGAAAGGCGACGAGCTTTAATGCGCAATTTGGTGGAATGTGGAAGCTATTTGGAACAGTGAAAAAAAGAAAATAATGAAAAGTGAAGATATTGTGTTGTTTGATGACAATATAAATGGCGATGTGTTTAAATTATGTGTGATTTTCGGGGTTATTACTTCGTCTTGCAACCCCCCCTTCGTGGTATTAATCATACACCTTTGGGCTTGTGGGGTGCTTTCATAGCAGTAGCGTTCTTGAACATGTCGCGTTTGTCTTTGACCTTTGACATGTTCCACTGAGACAAATCACTGTCGAAAGAGGTCGCATAATAGAACATGTAACTCATATTCGTGCACTTCGATGTGTTCCACGTAGAGATGTCAGAGTTGAAAGCTGAGCAACCACGAAACATGCCCTCCATATTCGTGCAGTTCGATGTGTTCCACGTAGAGAGATCAGAGTTGAAAGCATTATTATTTTTTGTCAAACAGATTGCAGATTGGTCCCACGCTTTAAAAAATTTTAATTGGAGGAATTCGACATCAAAATATAACCTTGATCATTCTTCCTTGGGCGCCCCGAGTTTGAACATGGCGTCCCTGAACTTTGGAATGTCTCCCTCGTGGTTGTGAGCGAACTGAATGAATTCGTCCACAGTGACGATTCCGTTCCCGGCAACGTCAGCCTCCTTGAAGAGCTTCTCTGCCTGCTCCACAGTGAGACTGTCTCCATAACCCATCCTTAGAATCTTCATTAGCCCTTGACAGTCAAGCCCCCCCTTGCCTTCATCGTCCAGGCACCTGAAAGCCAAACGAAGGGACGAATCTATTCCCTCCTTCGTTCCGCTGTTAATCAGGGTGACACCAAGCACGTACTCCCTAAAATTCAGATAACCGTGTCCCTCGACGTCCAAGATATTGAAAAGCTTCCTCAAGTAAGCTTCGTTCTTTGTGTGGTTCTCGAACATTTGTACGAAGTGGTCCTCTCCCAGCTTACCATCCCTACCGACGTCTCCTAGCTTTGAAAACTTTTCCAGTAGCTGCTTGGCATCATCGAGGCCCAAATCCATTACCTTCCTCACTTCCCTCAAATTGATCATGGCCTCCTTCTGAGGAAGGTGTAAGGCGGCAGCCTTAGTCATGAGAATTTGATCGTCAAAGCTCTGATCCGTCGCTGGAACATTTAAGTGTTTTGCCATGTGAGCTCTAACGTTCCTCGCGTAGAGCCTCGTGTCTTTCTGCGTGGGTAAGAAAGGCAAGCAAGTTTGCTTGTGTTCGGGCTCTTGAGAAACCCAGGCAAGGGATGTGACTCGCTTCGCTCGTCTCGCTTCGCTCGTCGCATTCTCACCTTCTCCTCCTCCGAGGGTACGTAAGGAGGAAGGAACTCCACGCTCATTTTCATCCAAGGCGAGCATAGACACTTGAGAACTATCTCGCCGACCGGAGGGCCCGCCTCGACCCAGGAGATGTCCGTGAGGGCGTTAGGGTACCTCACCAGAACTGGTTGCACAGGGACTGCAGGACTGAAAGCCCCCAGCTTGAAGTATATCAACGCCTTGCCGTTTGTGCAGGTCCCTTCGGGAAACAGGACCGTTTGAGGCCACTTCCCGCCACTATTGGCTCTCTCCTTGATCTTGTTCGCCACAGCGCTATTGTCTTTCTTCTTCCTGTTTACTAGAATGGGCTGCGGCGAGGGTTGGAGGGTTTACGTTAGAGAATAAGTTGGACAATGCGACAATGCGCCCTGCGACGTTTAGCCATCGCTGCACTCTTTGGTTTTTCGCCCATTCTCACTTGGAACATCTTGACGAGGTTCCCAAACAAGGGAATGCTCATGTTGGTGTCTGCGGAAACCGGCGAAGCGCCAGTCTGCGACACGAGGTAAATAGGATCCATAAAGCATCGGTGATTGCATATGATCATGGGGGCGTCCTTGGACGATGCCTTCTTCCCCTGATGGGGAGGAGGGGGAGCGGGATGTGGAGCGGGATGTGGAGCGGGAGGAGCAAAGGGTTAGGGGTGCGACGAGCGAAGCGATGCTCGTCGCAATGACTCGTCGCAATGAGGTTTGCTTGCGTTAGGCTGCTGAGAAAACGCGAGGCAAGGGCTGCAACTCGCTTCGCTCGTTGCCTCACTCGTCGCCTCACCTTTACAGAAATCCAGCACACCCCGCAAGTGAAGAGCAGACACCTGCCACAAAGTTTGATCGGGATGCTGAAGACACGACGCCAACCCGCCATAGGCTCTGCTTCGCCTTCAATAATCTTCTTCACGTCGAGGCCGAGAGTGGCAGCCCAGGCGCAAAAGCTTGCTACTAGGAGCGCCGGGATGAGAACAAGTATGCGAACAGGGATCGTTATAGGGGCCAAAAAGCAGTAGATGAGGTGCGTAGACCTAGGGAACGCCCAGGTGTCGTTCACGAACGCGTTCGTCTCCACAACTGGATTCTTGTCAAATATTGTCAACTGCTTGTTGACTGAACAAAAAGTGTGCTTCGCATTCTCCATATCGAGAAGGCCAGGGTGGATCTAGGGGTGGGTGGGGGTGGGGGGGTGGCGGGTGGGCGAAGAAGGGGTGTTGGGGAGGTGGTGGTGGGATTGTTCAGAGGGCTAAGGTGGCGGACACAATACTGTCCGTACGAAGCGCGTCACACGAAGGGACGAGCAAAGCGCGGGGGGGGATTGGCGAGCAGGAAAGATTGGTTTCGTCAATCTTGCGTCCTTCCAACTCTCCTGAAAAAGGGGTGCTCACCTTCAATTTTGTTCTCCCCTTGCCACCGTGCATCTTTACGTAGCGGATAACGCGCCCGTTGAAAGCGTAAAATATCAACATGAAAATCAATACGTACCAGACAATCCCAGTGATCACCAGGGGATTGGACATTGGATCCATATTGGGGCGGGGGGCTGTTAAGGGCTAGGAAGGGATTATGGAGAGGGAGAGGGAGGGGTGGATTGGGGGTTGGTTGGAGGGTGTTCCGAGGTCAGGGAAAGGTAATGGGCGTGATGATTCCGCGAGGGAATTCTGTGGGGGGGGGGGGGTTGTTTGTTAAAGGATGGGGGTGGAGGTGAAAGAAAAGGCAAATGTGCCATTTCCAGGGGAAATACCACTCATGAGAAATAACGAAATCTGGCGAAGGCCTTTTGCAAATTAAACGCGGTGCGGTTTATTGTCATTCCAAGCGCGTCGACGGTGTACGAGACACGCTTCTCAGCAGGGTGGGTGGGTGGCATTAAAAAATTCTTCCTCTACGCGACGCTAATCCTGTTATAGGGCCGTAGGCCCAAGGTGAGCGTTCGCACTTACTTTTAAACTGTTTTAAGCAGAGAATTAATTTTGCCCTTCATCGGTTCCGGTGATTTCTAACTCGTTCTAATTTCCCTAAAGGAAAAGTTTGCAAAAAAATAAATTTTAGTGTTCGACATTCTCAACTAGAATCCATCTCTTAATGAAGCCTCGATGGTCTTGATCATGTCCTCATCCAAGATGGTCGCTTGCTTCCCCCCTCTCGCATATTTTATTACCTTGGAAAGGATTGCATCCCAAGACATTTCATTCCTTATCCTCCCCCCGAGGAAGAGAAGCACGTTGAAGTCCATGAGCGCCTCCATGAGCTTCTTATTAACAGGGGCGCTCCCTTTCTTTGCAATTGCCTCACCGACGATTTCCTTCAGGTCCGCTTTCGACCGTTTTGTGAGCTTTTCGTTCTTCTCCTTACTACTCCATTTCCCGGATCCTTGGATCACCGCCAAATTTACCAAACAGAGAAGGCTATCGACCTCCTTTGTCTCCTTCCCACCCACCGACACGGGGTCATTGGTCTTGAGAAACCTGGGACCCGACTCCGCATCAGCATCGTTAAATACACCGTCACTGTTCATTTGCACTGCCACATCCGACATCTGGAAGGCCTCTGCCTCCCCGTCCTTCGAAACCGAAAGGGTGACAAACTTGGAGCCTGAAGACCTGCCAAACTTTTCCATGTTGGCAGCCTGCAGCTTGGTCGCAGTCCGGATCTGGGCGGCCTTGATGGGAACGTTGTTGTCATCACTGCGAGGAGCGGTTGAGTTAGATGGTAGGAGTCAAGAATCAAGGATGATGATGGGTTATTGTCGACAGGTTACTGAAGTCTTGTCATATGATACGCTCTTCCACTTCTCACCTGTTGCCAGTTCTCCCCCCCTCTCCTCCATCGTGGCTGAATATCCAGCCGACGATTTGCAGGTTGAGCTTCTCGCAAAGGTCAAGTACGTGGAACGGAGGGGAAGAAAGGAGGGCGGAGGAGTCGTATCCGGAAGAGCTTGGCTTCTGAGGGGGCTGATAGATTGCAGCTACCCGTACCACGTCCTTAACTTTTGGCTTGGTCGGCGTGCTCAGGCTAGTCCTGTGAGCGGCGGCCACTCCGCCCTCTCTTTCCTTTCCAATCGTCCCCAGCATCCACCCGCAGCGGTGCTGCGAAGCGGCGGCGAGCGAAGCGAGTGGCAGCGAGCGAAGCGAGTCACAAGATGGATTGTTTATGTTTTCGTGAATGTGGAGTGAGATGAGATGGTTGTTGATCATCGTTTTGATGGATCGAGACACGTCAAACCCCAACCCCTCCCGTCGATCCTCGCCCTTCTCCACTTCTTCTCCCCATTCTCACCTTCCCCCCCTTCTGAACCTGCCCCACAAACCAATTCATGCTCTCACTGCAAAGTTGAACCTTTGCCACACTCCCCACCTTCTGGGCCTCAACATTGTGAATCAATGACGAAATCTTGTCCAGGGCGTCAAAGCTGTTGCTAGACTTGGCGAGAGCCCGAGCCCTGGCAATCTTGGATGCACGAGTATAGCTCTTCTTCGAAAGGTCAGGGTAGGGGACAAACTGCGAGCGACGGGGGGGTGGGGGGATGAGCGACGAGCGAGGCGAATCGCGAAAATGGTTTAGATAATGCGTGACGGGTTGTTGCGGAGCGGCTAATGGATGAATCGCGTATCTGTACTGAGCCGATGCGAACTGGACCAATTCGCTCCTCACCTGGTTGGGATCACCCCCACCTTCACCAAAGAAAGTCTTGGAATTGGAGCATTCGTCGACCTCCAATTTAATCTGCCTCTCGACGAGCATCCCGCCCTTCTTTACACATAGCTCCTTCAATGTCTTTCCAGGCTGAAGCTCGGTGAAGGATCCCGATGTCGACAAAGATAAAGGGATATTAGAGGCAGAAGAGGCGGAAGAAAGGAGGACCTGGATTTCCTCGACTGTGCTTTTCTCGCCGTTTGGAGGAAGAAGCCGAATGACCTCACCATTACCCTTCCTAACACGAATTATGTAATTAGACGAGGAGGAGGGGGAGGTGAAGGAGGAGGAGGGGGTGCAGGAAGATGGAAGGAGGAGGAAGAGGAAGAGGAGGAATAGATGTGACAGGGACATGGGTAAGGGACGTTGGGGGGAACAGGGGGGGGAGGTGTGGGGGAGGGGAGGAAAGTGAGGTGCCCTAAATTGCCTTCCCACCCAGCTTCCCGGAATGGGAATCCTGGCAAGTTGCGGAAGCAGTTGTCACATTTCACTCCCCTCCACTCCCCTATCCGCCCCTTCAACCCTTTGCCGCCCCTTCCCTTTTTCCTCCCGATGCCTGCACTAAATTCACCCTCGCCAGGTCTAACAGTGTCACCTTCCCCTACAAACCTCCTCCCCTCAACCTTCCGACCCCACTCTCCTCCACCTCACACCCCTCTTCCTCCTGACTACCCTATTCTTCCTTCCCCCTCTTCAGACTGGAAGACGGACTGTGAGGCATCGGTGTCTATACTTTGTCGCTTACAGTCCTGCAATCCCCCTGACAAACAGGCAATCATAACTGCCGTCGGGAGGGTTGGATCTCTAGCCCGTCAGAGTGCTACGAATGCGTCTCTCATATTTCAACTTGGAGCTTATGAGGCCATTGTGTCCGTGGTTGTTGCTTCTTCTCCTTCAGCTCCTTCTTCCCCTCCCTCCTCGGCCATCCTCAAAGTTTGCCTCAGGGCTCTCACGCCACTTGTGAAGTTCCTGGAAAGCGTTCTCAGCCCTTCGCCATCGTCTTCTCTTTTGAAGCTCGCTGTTGGGGCGCTGACTACATACTTACGCGATCACGACCTGGTTCTCGTGATTCTAAAGTTTCTATCAAAGTTTTTGTTGCTCAAGCGGGAGAGGGGGAGTAAGAAGGACAAGTCAAAGAGGGAAGAAAGGAGCGCCACAACCGCAGCGAAAACCATGCTAGCTGCGGGTTTGCCTGAAATTATGGCTGTTCACCTCTCCATTTCCGTCACTACCCTAGCCAGCACCAATCACTCCCCCCACATCAGACCAAAGGCCCAAACATTTGCAGCCAACAAAGCCCTTAGCACCACGTTCCTGAGCGAACTCTTGAATCGGACGCTAGGTGAGAATGAAAGCAGCGGCAAGCAGTCACGAAGATGAAGTCCTTGATTTTGACAATCCTAACCCACCACCAACGCACACTGCTCATTGCAGGGTCTACATTCACCAACCGCTTCTGCTCGCACGACAATTATGACGGGCTGAAACAAATATTCCTGTGTCATCGGGTAGCCAAAAACTTGCCTCTCCTGGTATCCTCACTCTCCCTCCTTCTCTCCTCTATTGTAATCTCGCCGTTGGTGCTCACCAAGCTTTCCAAGAACACCAAAATGCTCCATGGCCTCGTCTCAATTCTTCGACGGAAGGATTACGATAAGTATGCCCCCGTAAAGGACTGGA
Source organism: Triparma columacea (assembly GCA_030267965.1). Classification (NCBI taxonomy): domain Eukaryota; class Bolidophyceae; order Parmales; family Triparmaceae; genus Triparma; species Triparma columacea. The sequence goes on from BRYA01000197.1 coordinate 53,061, forward strand.
TTGACAAAGCTAGGAGTATCGTGCACAAGAGGTTTCCCGCGAACAATGTCATCTTCGTCGTTGAACCCGAACCAGCTCCACCCATAGTAGACACCCCTTCGAGCCCTTACGAGAAGGAGATAAAAATTGCGAGGCGTCTCATGAACGCCCTCGATTACGACCCCACTGTTGTCCCGACCCCCGCTCCTACCCCTGCCCCGACCCCTGCCCTGAATTCGAAGCAGAAAGCACGCAGGCCAAAGAGCGCCCCGGCTTCTCGCCGTTCTTCTGCCTCAAAGCTTGCAGTACAGCAGCCCGACCCTACGGCTGAAACGAAGAAGCCTGCCCCTGCCCCTGCCCCAGCTTCTCCCCTCTCCACTGCCTCTCCGCTGCCCCCCTCGACTCCGAAGACGGAACCCCCAAGGCTCGCCCACTCATCCTCTCTCATCTCAACATTGGCGACCGGTCTCTTCGCGCAGGTTTCCCCAGCAGATACGGACCTCCACAGGTACTCGCACTCGACCGCACCGAGCGAGATCGCCTCCAAGCTCTCCTCGGCCATAATGAAGAACGACCCTGACATCCCCGTTGGTACCTTTCTCACGGCCCACCTCCACCCCTCGACCGTCATCAAGTCCTTAGGGGTCGTGCCGAGCCCCTCAAGCGAGCAGAGGGCTTCCATGCTAGAGGGGAAGGTCATGCAGGTCGCGAGGGCTGCGGAGAGTAGCGTGTCATTCTTGAACAGGATCAAGGTCATGAAGGAGACCGTCGAGAGAACTGCGAACGAAAAGGCGGCTGAGGACAATTGGGGGGAGGGGGGAATAGGCGGGGAGGAAGATAGCGTTGTGAGAGTCTTGTTTGAGAGAGAAGGGGGAGAGAAATGGGAGGGAGAGGGGAGGAGGGAACATGAGGTCAAGGTTGTGATTGCGGTCGAGGTGGAAGCTGACGAAAAAGATAAGGAGGGAGTGGAAGAAGAAGAGGAGGATGAAAAAGATGAAGAGGAAGAGGAAGAAGAAGAAGAGGAAGAAAAAGACGAAGAAGAAGAGAGAGAAGAAGAGGGAAAAGATGTTATAATGGGGGAGGGAAATGAAGAGGAAAAGGAACAAGAAGATAGCAATATTGGAGGTACAATTTTGTTCGGCGGCGACGAGGTGATGGCGGAAGTTGTATCAAAGGATACCATGAAAAGTTCAATTTCCTCTACTTTTGCCGCCAAGAAGGTTTCGGCTGTGAAGGCCAAGCTCGCGAAGAAGAAGAAGAAGCAGCAGAAGAAAGAAACTGGGAAGGATTTAGGGAAGGCCAAACTCTCCCTCGCTAAAGCCCTTGGAGTGAAGTCAGTCAGGAAGTCCATAAGGGCTTTCAAGCCGAAGACACCCCAAACTCCCAAACCCGCTGCTCCCGTGATGATGTCTAGCAACTCCAAGATAACCGCTGCAACGAAAGCTGCGCTGCTGTCCTCGTTCAAGCCTTCCCCCAAGCTCCCTCCTCAGCTCAATCAGACATCCCGGAAGAAGTCAATGAAGGCCGTCGCCTTCTTGACCCCTCAGCCCGGCGATAAGAAGGCCTCGAAAACAGCTCTCATGCCTAAGCGCCCAATCTCCGCTGACGAGAAGCGGATAAACGGTTACCGCAAAGAGTTAAAGAAGTCGCCCTCAAAGGTAGTCTCGAGCATCTTCCTCCGTTACGCCGTGGTGGACGAAGAGGATCCCAAAACTGGGGAGGTCAGAAGGAAGTCATTCGTGCCGAGGGGGGAGAGCAAGGACACGCTCACGAAGGGGAGGGACTTGGGGGCTTCCAAGTTCATCGAGATTGAGAAGACGAAAGAAGAGCTGGCTAGGGAGATACACGAGAGGCTGGAAAATGAGGCAAAGAAGGAGAGGAGAAAGGAGACATTGAAGAAAGCGAAGATAGCGAATATGATGGGGTCGCTCGGGATAAAGAAGGGGCTAGGGGAGGAGAAGGATGCTGGAACGGCTGCTATTTCGGGCGTCGCATATGTGTCTGCGGCGGCTGTGCCCTCTCCGACCCCTGCGGCCTCAAAGGTGGGCCCCAAGGTCCCTACAGGTGGGGGAAGTAAGGCGAAGAATAACCCCTTCCTCGTGGGGATTAAAAAGAACACGAAATCAAATGCGGTCAAGTCGGCCTTGATGGCGAGGTCCTTCCAGCCTCGAGGAAGGTCAAGGGGGCGGGCGAGCGGTAGGCTTAGCACTTATAAGAAGAGGGAGGGAGTGCTCAAACTGGACCCCTCGATCAAATATAAAGGGCAGCGCTACGAGCTTGACAACCCACTGGCGAGTGTTGAGGCGGGGATGGATTTTGTGAGTGGGGTGGCAGAGGGGATTGAGAAGAGGTTCAAGATGTTGAAGGAGATGGAAAGTGAGGCGAAGAAGAGGATAATGGAGAAGAGGCGGAGGAATGTGGAGGAAAAGAGAGTGGAGGAAGAGAGGAGGAGGGGGGGGGGGGGGCTGAAGAGGGTTGAGGACATAAAGGTGGTTGAGAAAGTCAAGGGGGGTGATAAGGCAAAAGAGGATTTGAAGGTAGAGGTGGAGAATGTAAAGAAATTGGAGAAGGTCGAAGAGGGGGTTGGTAAGGAGGCAGAGGTAACTCACGAAGTCCTCACCGCTACCCAGAGCATGAAGGACCTCCTCGCTTTCACGTCATCCCGTATGGCATCCATGGGTTTCTCCCCTGGTGCGGCTTCATCGCCGTCCTTGACCCGAAAAAAGAGTGAGAAAAAGATGATGAAGAAGAAGGTGGGGACTGTACTGTCAATTAAACCAAAGGGTGGAGGACCGGTGTGGGGGAAAAAATCGAGGGCCTTCCCGCCACCAGCTAACCAAGCTACGGGGTAAAAGGGGTTTTTTGTTGTTGTTGTGAAGTGTGCCTTTCTTTTTTATCTACATTTGCAGTTTGCATACCTAAATAGTGCCAAAGAGGGAGAACATAAAACACATCCCGATTCCGCATCTCCCCCCATCCTACTTGTCTGTCTGTCGTCATCTCGGTCCCAGTCTCGTTTGTGTTTTTATAACGCTACATCAACCTCGTCCTTCTTCATCAATCCCCCTTCCTCTGCTGCTTCCGCCACCGGCGCACCGCATCCTTCTTCGCTGCACAGGCCCGCTACCCCCATCGCCGGCCCCCTGTCCGGGAACGCGTACCTGTAAGCCACGTACCCCAGGCCGTGGCCGAATAGGAGGCTGATGAGGATGAAAATGTTGAAGGACATGGCGAGGAGCATGAGAATGTAGTGGCCGAACATGGTGGCGCCCTCACAGAAGCCACCGATCAGGGTCGGGAGGAGGGCGGAGTGCTTGGCGGACGCCCGGCGACGGAGGATGGCAGAGACAAAGTGCACTCCCGCGGCGAAGGCTATGGTTGTGAACGTAGCACCGACCATGGCACCCTGGGATTGAACGCACCAGCCGGAGGAAAGGAAGTAGAAGTCGCCGGAGGTGGAGGAGTATATGTAGGACTTCATGGTATCGCAGACGTTAGACATAGCCATGTTGCCCATGGATGGGGGACTTCCACCCATATCGCCCATTGTCATTCTCATTGAATCCATAAACTAAAGGGGGGGTAGTAGAGAAAGGGAGGGAGAGGGGGGGATTAGGGGGGGATTGGGGGGGGATTGGGGGGGGATTGGGGGTTAGAGATTGGAGAAAGAGGTGTCAACAGTTGGTGCGGGTAACAAACGTCTGATAGTGTATGGACAAGAAGTATGCTGATTGATTTGGATATAAGTGCGATGAGAGATATTTCTGTGAAACAATTTAACTCCATCAACGATCTGGTTGCTGATAAAAGAGACAGTAATGAAGCTTTGTGGATATATCTCGACAGTAAGTTGAGTTGTGTGGCGAGAGTATAAGTCGTTTTGGTCAAACTGATAGCTTCAACAGCCAGCTCATCCGACAGAACCCCTATTTTTGGATATATTATCCTGTTTGAAACCGTTCTGTCGACGTGCTTGATAATTCGGTTTCTGAGTTACAATATCTGAGTACTTACACGAAAAAAGTTGAAAACTGTGCGGTAGTGAGTTATTAAGGCCAAAAGTGCAGTTTCAGCTTTTTCCACACATCCTCTGTCACACACACACTTTCCTTGGATCCGGAATTGCCACTTGGCCTGGGGGCTCGCTAGCCTATGCTCCTATAGCCAATGGCTAACATTTTGGCTATAACTTCGCTAAAAAAGTTTAATCCGCAAATGCGGAGATCTGATTGGTCCAACGGGTGCCTATTTGCCTGCTATAAAATTGGCTATTTCTCTGAAAAATTTTGACTATAGGAGCATGGGCTAGGGCTCGCTCACTTCCCAACTATTTCCAGTTTTAAAAGTACATGGTAAATTTAACACTCATCGATCCTCCTCTTCTTCTCCACCCCCATCCCCACCTGCCGTCTGCGTTGCAAATATGTCCCCCAAGGAGCTTCGTCGCCTCTGTTCTATTATCTTTTCCACGTTATTCGTCCGGAGCCTCACCAGGATCTTTGGGTCCGTCACGAAATCGTCAGGTATGATGGATCGCCGCTGATCGTTGAACCACTCTGGAGGTTCTTCCAACCACAATGGCAGCCTCTCCTTGATCCACGCCTTAACCTCTGCGCCAATCTTGTGCTCCCACCTGTGCCTATTACCCTCGAAAATCCTAAATCTCTCTTCGTCTTCTTCGTTCTTGGTGAATACCTCTTGAGCGCTTTCATTACCTGTCTTCGTGCTGATGAAGGTATGCAGGTACTCTCTCTTCACCGACACTAGTAGAGTCACGTAAGACGCCACCACCCCAGCACATGCGACCATCATGATTGTGACCACGGTGCTCTCCTCCAATCCGCTCTCTTCTCCTCCAACAATCTGATTATCCTCGCTCAACTCAACGTCCTCGAGGAACGTTGAGTTGAGGAACGTTGAGTTGGGCGAGGATATGACATCGTCGACTACCTTCTCATACTGCAGCGCTGCAACAACACCCATGACTACTGTCAAACCTAAACTGAAAGTGAAATACGCACCGCCAACCTCGTTAGGATGTCGAAATTGGACAACAGCGGTCCAGTCGACAATGACCTTGACTATCCAACGAGCAAGCCACGAAATGAACAATCCCAAGCCACCGTATATGGGCATCCAATACCAAAGATCTCGCCTCAGCCCTTTGATCGCCAAGTAAATCAGAAGCTCTCCACCTAGCAGCGTAGCCACCTCTGGAATCCCGCCCTTGATGTAGAAAAGAACACAGGCAAAGCTGCGCGTAAGCAGGTTGAAAGCCGAAAGGAAGTACAGCGAAGCGAAAACCTTCACCTTACCCTTCACATTGCTCGGAATATACCCGTAAAATGATCGCTTAAGCTTCCGATTCTCCTTATTCAAATCCCAATCCCATGACGTGATTGCCGACGTGAAAGCGGCCGTCAAGATGCAGAACGCAAATGAGAAAAGCGCGCTCCTAGTAGGCTTAGACTCTGACATCAATAGCGCAGACAGTTGGATCAGCGTCCCAGGGATAGCCTCTGCCACCAATTCAGCACTCTTATTAAACGTCAACTCATTCTGTGCATCAACCACCTGCCCCTCCTCCTGTGCTACCCCACTTGCAACGCGCCATGCGTCAACCCCTGGCTTCACAAGAGACCAGACATAAAATTGCTCCTTCAACTGTCTCTGCCAAGGCGTCCCTCTATTCTGAGCGAATGCACCAAGAGCTTGTAAGGTGAGGTTGGTCAAGAGACTCCCAAGGGACGCCCATGCATACCCCTGCAAGCTCCTTGTCTGAAAGTACTCCACGATCATTATAATGTCCGTAATCAAATCTCCTATACTCAACAACGCTGCGAAGAAAAGCTTAGCCTTTGCTAGCTTCTGCTTATCCGCAAGCCTATCTTTCAAGAACTTGACGTGCATTTTATTGAAGTTCTCTGTGACCTCGCTCAGCTCCCTCATACAAGGATAACACTCCAGGGACTTGTCAGCAGCGTCCTCCTCCGACAGTTCCTGACTCAGGAAGTATAGCATCCCTTCAGCAAGTACCTTCACGTCGCCCGTCGTCAGATCGCTCAAGTCAGTGTCACAAACTGGCTGCCTAGCAGGGATGCTCCTGGTGTTCATGAGCTCAAACAAGTATCCAGATACGACTTCGCCGCTATTTTTCAGTTTTACCTTCGTGATACCGGTGCGTCGTGGGACCTTCATCACTACATCAGCCCCATCACTGGCTGTGTCCTTCACGAGAATAGTCCCGTCGCCCTCGTCGTGTGAGCCCTTACCAGGAACGGGTTTTGGCTTCATTTTTTGTTTCAAGAGACAGAAGTTCATCCCATTAAATTGCGGCATGATCTCGCTCAGCTCCCGCATGCACGGATAAGACTCGAGGAATTTTTCAATAGCATCCTCCTTACTACCTTCTTGTCTGTGGAAATATTGCATCCCTCCAACAAGTGTCTTCACATCAGCCCTTGTCAAATCACTCAAGTCAACACTGCAAACGGGCTTCTCACGAGGGACGGACGTCTCTTCGGTTAGCTCTTGGACATAGAAGCCGATAACTTGGAGAACATCCTTAGAGACAAAATCCCTCTTGGGTGACAATGATGTTGACGGCTTGTTTTCACCCTCCTCTTCATTAGCGGAGATCGTTTGTTTCGTCTGAGGCAGCTTGTGTACTGCAGTGGCATCGGAGGGGTCAGACTGGGGAACGATTTTCATCTGCTTTTCGTTTTTCGTCCCTAAATAACAAACAGAAGTTTTACCTTCCCCCTGCAGGTGTGTTTCGTCTGCTCATCTGCCCTTGCTGAAGCGAGTCCGGAGTGCAACAATTTTTGGACTCTCAATTTTCCCTATCAAACGACTTGAAGCTAATTAAATACCCTCGCTTTCGTCATTGAATCAACGTTCCTCTCCCTTTCATCGGTAATTTAACTGCAAAGTGTGGTGCATTCAATATTAGGCATTTTTCTCCCCGACGACTTCCCAAAACTTGGTGGCCCACCCCCTCTCTCTCCACCCTCAACGCATCTTTCTATAGTAGAGTCGCTTCTCTATAGTCGCTCCGAATAACCCTACCATATGACTTCTCGCAATCCACTCTCACGCGTAACGATAGGAAGCGTGTCAAGGAACATATATGAATGTGTTAACCCTGGTAAGGTACCAAAGGGGTACCTCTCCGAAGTCATGGCATTAGACGAGGAACAGGCGATGCAGCACTTGAGGTGGATGTTGACCAAGGTGAGGGTTGAGGAGGGGGTGATTGGGGGTGATTGGGGGTAGGGGAGTTTGACCTATCGATCGACATGATACTATGAGATAACCCGAGCGCTAACATCACCCCCAAAACCTGATATTCAAACCACCTACCCCCCAAACCACCACTCCCACTCCCACCAGGACAACCTCTCCCAGGACATGTACCTCCTGGGTCCTCCCTCCCCCTACCGTAGGATGCTCGCCCTCTCCTACGCCGAGCTGACAAACCGTCCCCTTGAGCTCGTCACCCTCTCCGCCGACACCACCGAGGGCGACCTGAAGCAGCGTCGTGAGATCCAGGTGTCCCCCTCCACCGGCCGCACCGGCGTTATCTTCTCAGACCAGCCCCCTGTCCGCGCAGCACTCGAGGGGGGCATCTTGGTCCTGGACGGGATCGAGAGGGCGGAGAGAAACGTCCTGCCTTTGCTCAACAACCTCCTAGAGAACCGCGAGATAAACCTAGAGTCTGGGGCTCTCATCGTGTCCCACGAGAGGTACAAGGAGCTCAAGAGGGAGTACGCAGACAGGAGCAACATCGTGCCGGCGCATGAAGACTTCAGAGTGGTGGGACTGGGGCTCCCGGTGGGGCCATGGAAGGGGGAGAAGCTGGACCCTCCCTTGAGAAGCAGGTGAGCGTTTGTGTTGGGGAAGCCCTCGACATAATAACCCCCCTCCTTACCCCTCCCGGCCCCACCCCACCCCCCACCCCAAGGTTCCAATGCCTCCGTGTAGACCCCCCCTCCCCAACCTCGATCTACTCCTCCCTTCCCCCCTCCACGACCTCCAAGTCCCTCACCTCCCTTACCTCTGCCCTTTTAACCTCATCCTCGTCCTCCTCGCACGCCGGTCTCCACCCTACCTTCCCGGTCCTCACCCTTCCCCGCACCGTCTCCCTCCAATCTACCTTTCCCGAGGAAAGCACCCGGTCCCTCCTCTCTACCACGTACCCCCACACCACCCAGACCCTCCCCCCCCACGCCACGACGGAGGGTATGAAGCAGTCCGCGAACTCATTCTACCTAGCCTGCACCCGCCTCAATCTCCCCCCCTCCCCCCCCACCTCCCCCTACAAGCTTTCTTCGGTATCTCCCTTGACCGAAACCACCGCCGACCTCACCTTCACCTCCTCCTCGTCTGGGAACTCCGTAACGACGGGCCCGGTGCCCTCAGGCCCCGGCATAGAGGCCATTCCCCGCGACCCTGACTTCATTCTCTCCCCCACTCCCTCGTCGGCCCTGACCCAGATGCTCCAGTCCCACGTCGTCGGGTCTGACATCCTCCTCCTCTCTTCCAAAGGCGGCGGTAAGTCCTCCCTCTCCCGGGAGTTTTGCTCTACCCTGGGCTACTCCCCCAAGCTCTTCACGCTCTACAAGGACCTAAGCTCAAGGGATCTACTCCAGCGCCGTTCCACGGACACCTCCGGTTCCACCAGCTGGGAGCCTAGTCCCCTAATCGAGGCTGCCCTCGAGGGCCAGGTGTGCGTGCTTGATGGTGTTGAGAAGCTGAGCGCAGGTGCTTTGAAGACGCTCCAGCAGCTCTGCGTCGAGAGGGAGTGCTTCCTCCCCGACGGGACCCGCCTCGTCAGACACGACAGGTACGACTCCATCGAGGACGCCTCCGACGGGGTGGGGAGAATACACCCGGGATTCAGGGTCGTTGCACTGGGGACGGTGCAGGAGGGGAAGAAGACGGGACTGCTAGACGATGACTTAGCGGCAATGTTCAGGACGGTGCATCTCCCGGATCCTGGACCAGGTGAGAATAAGAGAAAGGGTTTACACCACTTATCTCAACAACAAATGAAATTGAACCAAACTCTTACGCGACTGGCTTCGCTCGCTGCTCCGCAGGGGAACTCGCGGACATACTTCAACAGAGGTTCCCAGGCCTTGAGGCTGGGGTGATCGACAGAATTTCGGTCCTCCACAACGACCTTACTACCTCTAGGGCCGACGACGCGGGTGTCAGCAGGTTGAGCATTCGCAACATGGTCAGGGTTGCTGCCGAGGTCGAAAGCAGGGGAGGTGGGGAAGAGCACCTTGCAGAGGCGCTCAACGGGGTCCTCATGAAGGGCCTCCTCCCGCCCTTCCAGCAGGAGGTCCTCGACGAGATTCTCAGCAACGCGGCGATTAGGACGGCGGAGACGAAGAACATCGAGGGCGAAATGGACACCCTCATCGCTTCCCTCAAGATGCCGTCCCCAGCAAACCCCGAGCTTGTGCCTTCCCCAGCCTTCTTCCACATTCCCATGCACGACAAGATAATCACCAACCTCCTCCGCTCCTTCCAATCTGGCTCCAAAGCCACTCTCTTAATCGGGAACCAGGGCGTCGGAAAGAACAAGCTCTGCGACCGCGTCCTCCAGATCCTCAACATGGAGCGCGAGTACATCCAGCTCCACCGCGACTCCACCGTCTCCTCCCTTACCTTGACCCCCACCATCACAGACGGGAAGGTCGTGTGGGAGGACTCCCCCCTCGTGAGGGCGGTCATACATGGTAGGGCGCTCATGGTCGATGAGGGCGACAAGGCGCAGGAGGAGGTCGTCGGCGTCCTCAAGTCTCTAGTTGAAGACAGGGAGATGAGGCTCTCCGATGGCCGCCGCATCGTCGACCCACTCAAGGCCTCCCCCTCAGACCCAAACGACATCCCTATCCACCCCTCCTTCCGTCTTATCGTCCTGGCGAATCGACCCGGCTTCCCGTTCCTCGGGAACGACTTTTTCAGGGTTGTCGGAGACTGCTTCAACTCCCACGTCATCCCCAACCCCGACCTCGAGAGCGAGGTGCAGCTGTTGAAAAATTATGCCTCCAACGCCGACGAGAACGTCATTAGGAAGCTTGCCGGGGCGTTCGGTGAGCTTCGGGATCTCGCCGATAAGGGCGACATCACTTATCCTTACTCCACCCGTGAGGCTGTCGCGACAGTTCGCCACATCGAGGCGTTCCCGAGCGACGGGATGGTCAAGGCGCTTAGCAACGTACTCGACTTCGATACCTTTGACGAGCAGGGGTGGAAGGTGCTGAGGGGCGTCTTCAACAAGCATGGGATCCCAGTCGCGGAGGGAAGGGAAGCGAGGGGGGGTGGGGGAATCGTGGTTGACCTGGCAAAAAGAGAGAAAGTCAAGGACGTCAAGGAGGTCAACTGGGAGCCCAAGTTTGCCAAGGGTTCCCAGGCTCGAGCGGAGCTGGTGCACTTGGAGGGCAAGCGTTGGTCTCTGCCTTCACCGACGAGGGTCCCTTACACGGTAGAAGAGGGGAGGGTGGACAAATTTACGCACCTCGTCAGGTCGTGGAACGGGGCGGGAGGGGGCTACTACTCCAAGGCCGAGAAGATAGTCGTGGGAACCGACAGGACCAAGGGACCCACCGTTCACGTCCTAAACGTTGGCCCCGTTTGCCTGAATTCTTTCAGTGGTGCCATTGAAGGAGAGAGAACGAAGAGCACTCTCGACATTGAGGACAACCTCCCGTACTTTCTTCCAAGCAGCGGCGTCGCGATCGAAGCCATTGGAAGCAAGCTCCTTGTTTATCTCCCCTCAGGAGATTGCGCAATGGTTGTCAACCCCGACACCGGCGCCTGCAAGTATATTCCGATACCAGGGGCTCACGAGGTCGGGGTTGTAAACCGCGCCAAAGGCTTCTTCGGGGGCGGGAAGAAGAAGGGCAAGAGGGAGAGCGGCCAGGGCTCGATAATCGGTGGAGAGGACGGTAATGAGGTCCTGCTGTACCAGAAAGGGGGGAACTCTATCTGCTTGCTCGAGGACTTTGTCGGAGGCGACGGAACTGCGAGGTGGATTGACCTCGGAGATGATGCAGTCATCGAAGGCGTGACTGTCGCGAGCTGGGCCGATGGCGAGTGGCTCGTACAGGATAAGAACGGAAGCACCATGAAGGTCGACTTTGACGCTGCGAGCGGTAACTACACGGTTTCAACGTCCACGAAGAAGTGCCCGGTCGAGGGCATGCGGGTCGTGTCTGCGTCGGTCCCTCCGGAGCATCTTCAGGAGGACCCAACGTGCAGAGGTTTGGTCGGGGACAATGTTTCGTACGCCACCACAGTCGGAAAGGTCAGCGACGGTACATTTTACGTCTCTGATAGGGAAGACGCAGATGATAGCAAGGTCAAGGTCGGTTTGAGGTGGGAGGGAGAGGGAGGCTGGGCGACAGTGAGAGACAATGGAAAAGAGGATGCTCTCGAGGTCGTGAATGTTTCCGAGAGCGAAAGGAGAGAGGTGGGGTTGGATGGGAAGGTCGTGGATGCCGAAAGGGTCGGACCGGACCACGTTGTCACGTTGAAGGCGGATGGGAAGGTAGAGCTCTGGGAGTTTGGCGAGGAAAGTCTTGATAGGGAGCTCAAGAGCTTCCGCGAGATGCTCGGCCTTGGAGATGTCGCCAAGGATGGGGAGGGAGTCAAAGCCCTGACGCTAGAGTACGAAAACCTGAGGGACGGGAGCGAAGGGCAGTCGTGGAATCCGCCCAAGTTGGAGGCTCCAAAGGAGGGGCAGTGGGACGATAAGAATGAAGCCCACGTCGGCGGGAGCAACTGGGCCGGGGGGACGGGAGGGAGCAACACTGCGGGGCTAGGGGGGAGAGGGGGGCCGTGGAGGCTGGACAGAGGGCACAAGGTCCACCAAGTTAGTGACGAAATGAAGGAGCAGGTCAGCGAGGAGAACAAGGAGCTCGCGAGGGAGATGGCTCAGAAGGCGCTAGAGGACAAACTTAAAAGCATAAATATGGGAGAGGAGGAGTACCACACTTACGAGGGCTTGGTTATGCCGATTAAGGGGGATATCGGCAATTTGAGGAATGGGCTGATGGCGGTGGAGGGGAGAAGGAAGGAGAGAGGCTGGTTAAAGAACCAAAAAGTGGGGGAGCTGGATGACAGTAAACTGGTAGATGGCGTTGCCGGGGAGAGGTAAGTTTTGGGGGAAGCGGCAAGCGAAGCGAGCCGCAGGAAGGATGAAGGGGAGTGTGGGGGGTGCAGGGGAGTGTGGGGGGTGGAGGGGAAGACGGTGGGCGGAGTTATCGTTTTGGTCTTTTGATCGCTTTATTTGTTTGACTCTTTCATCGTTTCATTTGACGGAGGGGGGTATTTCATTCTCTCTAACCAAAAGACCCCAACCACAACCCACAGATTCGTCTTCAAGAGGAGAGGGGTGCCGGAGGGCGAGGGGGGCAACCCAATAAAGCAACCAAAAAAGATCAGGTTCGTGATGGACTGCAGCGGGAGCATGTATAGATTCAACGGGCAGGACGGAAGACTAGATAGAAGTTTGGAGGCCGCTGCGCTCATCATGGAGAGCTTCCAGGGCATGGAGGAGAGGTTCGACTACAGCATCGTAGGACACTCCGGGGACAGACCGGTTATACCGCTCGTTGATTTTGGCGACCCTCCTAAGAGCGAGGCAGAGAGAATGAAAATCCTACGTACGATGGTGGCGCATACACAGTTCACGAGGTCAGGGGATCATACCTTGGAGGCAATCAGGCAGGCAAAGGTCGACGTGATCGGTGACGGTGGTGATGCCGATGCTGATGAGTACGTTGTGATTGCCGTGAGCGACGCGAACCTTCGAAGGTACGGTATCAGCACTGGTCAGTTGAAGAGGATCGTTGAGGAGAAACCCGAGGGGGCGCCGGACGACTTGGAGGTTAAGACGTACGCTGTGTTCTTGGCGAGCCTAGGAGACGAAGCGGAGATGATTAAGAGGGACCTAGGCGCGGGGAGGGGATACGTCTGCAAGGACACGAGCGTACTCCCCAAGGTTATAAGGGAGATTCTTAGTGGATTAAGGGGCCTGTAATAGAGTAGAGTTTGAGCATGTTTTTGACAGTAACCCCGCACAGAATCGTGACTGCGAATGTGCTCGTTTTACTTATCCCTCCCCACCTCCCATTGGCCCTTGGTCCTATCCTCCTACGCGCGATAGTTTCCCCTCTTCCTTCCTTGTTCATGCTCCCTTACTGTTAACGAAGGAAGCTCTGACCTCCCTCTCATTTCCGTACGCCCCTATTTCAGCTGTCATATCCTCGAACCATTTTTGCCCTACGTTGAAAGGCTTCTCACCCTTGATACGCTCAAACTCAATTACTCTGAACTCACCACTCATATCGTCCTGACCGGCGACACCGGAAATTCCGGAGATCGCGCCTTGGACAGCGACGTCAGCGCACTTCTGTATGAGTTCACGGTCGTATGTTAACGCTGGGCTTGATCGTGCGTAGTACCCAGACTTCTGGACGAGGACCTTCTCGGCGCCTACGAGGGCCTTGAACTTTGAGGCGAAGTATGCTCCAGGGTTTATTGACTCGAGACGGACGTGACCGAAGGCATCGCGTGAAACGGATTCACCCATTGCCTGTTTGTCAGTGGGGAGTTGGGGAGGGGGGGGGGGGGGTGTTGAGCATATGCTTTGGCAGGAACGTAAATGGCAGCGATGTTGACGAGATTTGTGTTTTGCCAACAAAGGTCTCTTCTCAAGCTACGTTCTCTCACCTCCTTCTCGCTAACGATGTCGCTAACACCAGCGCCCTCGGATAAGAAAATGTTGACGCAATCATACTTGTCCATGACGGCACGAAGACGCGCACCCTCGGATGCTATGTCCACGGATATCTCAGGGATGTATAAGGCGTGAATATCGTAAGTGTTCATGGTAGGGAGACCGGGGGAAGAGAAGGGAACGAAGCTCTAAATTGTGGTTGGGGGGGGTGGGGGGGGGAGGGAGGAGGTTAGGGCGGCGAATCTCTGAGGTGTGGTGTGTGGTCTCCATGACGGATGTTACGATAAACGTTTTCACCTTCTTCAATGTATCCCTGTATATCCTTGCCGACTCAGCTGCAAGGTACCCG
>BRYA01000197.1:67149-81063 GCA_030267965.1 Triparma columacea
GGGGGGGAGGGGGGGAGGGAGGAACTGTGAGAGGCCGTTCGCTAAAGGTGCTTTGATGAAACAGCGTACCAGGCACTCACCTTTGGCATTCCAATAACCTGCAGCTCGTAACCTTTCTTGGCAAGGTGAAAGGACAGCTGCCCGGCCTGCGTGTTGGTATCGTCTCCCCCAATGGTGTGGAGCACGTTGACGCCGTCCTTCTTGAGCTGCGAAGAAATGCGAAGCGGAGTAGGGTTGTGTCGGTGAATCTTTGCGCCTGGTGTTGGAGTTGGGAAGGAGAGGGTGCCTGTTTGCCTACCTGCTCTGCAGCGACCTCGAGCGGGACCTTGCCCTTTGGGACGTAACCACGGCTTATGCAGTCCTCGACGTTGGTCAGCTTAACGCGGGAAGAGCCGATGGGGGAGCCTCCCATCTTGTGGAAGCTCTCGATCAAGGCGGGGATATCGGCGTTGGAGAGGAGGATGGAGTCACCGGTTAGGATTCCCTTGTAGCCTGAGATGTAGAGACGGGCAGTGAAGGGGGTGGAGAGAGCCATGTAGGACGATAGGAGGGATGCAATGGAAGAAGAGAGGCAAGGAGCGAGACCTGTGGTGAGCGGGGTGAGTTGTGTTTGAATAGGGATTTAATGGGGGTTTAGATTGTGTTTGGATGGGGTTTGAGTGGAGTTTGAGTGGGGAATCGAGTAGGGGATCGAGTAGGTGATGGAATATGGGTGAATAGTATAGAATAGTGCACAGAATTAGAACCATGTTTGATCCTCGACGAACGAGGCTTGATTATGTTTGACTCTTTTTCTATTGCTATTTGAAGCAATCCATTAGTTGACGTACCTCCTGAGGTCATAAATCCAACGTTTAGGCTATCTTGGGGGTTATCCATCTGTAGAGTGGCTGTCCGTCGGTAGAATTCTGAGAATGAAATGGGTGTGTGGTCCAACTTTTTAGAACCACAGCAAAAAGGCAAAAAACAAAAGGGCTTGTCACTTTTCTCTCAAATATTTACTCGTGTAAGTAAAGTGCTGATTGGGGCAGCTTTTGGGCGTAAGGGGCGCTGACGTGTATAAGATCACCTCTTGTGGCCCACTTGGCTAAGAACTTTACCCGTAATTTCGTTATTTGTGCTTTATTTGTGACTTCTCAAGTCTCTCTCAAAGGCGAAAAGAGCTTTATGAGATGAAATATCCCTATACAACCTACGATTCAAACAATCGGATCGAATACTAGATGATTATACTTTAGCCTATACTAACCCTGTCTCTTCCAACGTCTCCCCCGTCTCGCAGGACAATGTCCCTCACAAACATTGATAAGTTCGAGAAAGCATGCCAGGTATACTACACCTCTGCCCTCCTCTTCATGCCAGCCTGGTGGCTAAGAGACAACTTCCTCGACCAGTCTGCTCCTGCAGGCCGTGAGCTTGCTTGCTGCAACGTTGTTGGCGTCCTCTGTGGGTGCATCTTCGCACTAACCTACTGGTGCAGAACGATCAAGGGTGTCTCCACAGACGATAAAACTCTCCTCGACTACGTCCAAGCGGGATGCTGGGGAACCAGCGGACTATTAACGCTCTGGCATGGAGCGTCGTACAAGACTGATAAGATGGTTATCAACTTTGGACTACAGCTAGGGATGGGGGCGGCGTTCATGTACCAGGGCATGAACAGAAAGGTGGAGAAGAAGGAGTAAGGGGGTTTTCGTTTGCATATTCGTACTGTGGGGGGGTTGCATTTAACAGAGAAAATAATTCCGCGTCGTTGTAGGAAATAGTGCTCTGTCATGACGTTTTCTATCTTTAATGTACGCCCTCAGTTCTTATCCAAAAATGCCAGCGTCCTCCCTGCAATCTCCCTCGCCACCCTCTCAGGTTCTCCATCAGTAAAAGTGAGTGCCTTCCCTAACCAATTCGGCACGATAAGGCAGTTATCAGAGAACTCAAAGTGCCGTGATTTCTCTACGTACGAAGCCTCGGATTTGCCCGGCAACCCCATCGAACCATTATTCACCCCGGGTATGGTCACCGAGGAATGACCAAAGTTTATCTTGACCCAGTCGGAGCAATAAATCATTGATAACGGGAGACTCTCTAGTCCCTTGCTTTCACTGCGCACATGGGTGGGGGGGGGGGACGGTTAGCTATTTATCGTCCCATTGAGTTTGTTCGCTACACCCCTTCTCTCACCTTCCCTTAGCCTTCTCCTTCCCTCCCTCATACCCCCCCGTCCCCTCGTATTTCGTGGACTTCAGGAGGTTATAACGAGTGTCGTCAGTCATCCAGTCCACGGCGGGATCGTGAGCAACAACGGAACGGAAGAGTCCCGAACCATGACGACCTCCAGCGGAGAGGACAGTCGCACCACCGAAGGAGTGACCGACAAGATGAACGCCGTTGGAGATGTCCAGCTTACCACGGAGCGGAAGAAGGGGGGTGGGGAGAGGAGCCTTCGAGGTGAAGGTGAAGGCTGACTTGACCCACTCGGAGGTGGCGACGACCTCCTCTACACGGATGAGCAACTGCTCGCGACGGCCACGAACGTAATCGGGGGTGTCCCACTGCACGCCTCTCTCGGGATCATCGCGAAGGTCGTATATCTCCTTGTAGTGATGGATTATCTCCCCAGACTCGTTTGTTGTGAGCGGCGCGCTGCCGTCAGAATGCTCGACAAGGAGGACGACATATCCGTTCGAAGCCAGGTCAGTGCCCTGCGCGGAATAGAGGCTGGGGGGCGGGTGGGGGGCGTTAGAGTGTTGAATTTGTCAGGCCAGGTGCTTTTGCCGACCACCCTCACCTTGCCGTACCCCCCAAGCCGTGAGAGTGAACAACCACTGGGAGCTGAGATGGAAGAGAGGCGAGAGGTGCGCCCTCGTAAATGTAAGGCTTCACGAGAAGCCAGTAGTTGAGGAGGAAACCGAACTTCTTTAAAAAGGGGGGAGCGCCAAACTGCAACGAGCGTAAGGGAGTTAGACTTGAACGGCAAAAGAAGTAAATCATGAGTTTCATTCTCACCTCCATGAATTTGTCACAGATCTCAGGGCCCATTAGGTAAGGGGGGGGAGAGAACCTCGAGGTCGCGTCAGAAGTAGTCGGGTATAGTACGCGAACGTTGACGTGGCTTTGATTCGAGTACGAAGCCGAGGAGGGGAGGGGAATGAAGGTATCCACCACTCCAACAGGATGAGGACCGGATGGAGTAATGAGTGAGAGGGGAGGGAAAATCAGCGTTGTAAATAGGATACCTAGGGAGGAGGGGGGTGGGAGGGTCGGGTGTCAGAGGAACAACGGATCAACTTATCAAAGGGGTTCTCAAGGAGGGTGAGTCATACTCACCGAAAATTGTCAAGATAGATGTAAGCGGCACTCTCAAGAAGGTGGCGGGTATAAATACGCAGAAAGACATCAGGCCGAGCACAATACCGCAGAAAATTTGTTTGGTGGAGAAATAAGCCCAGTAGACCGCAGCAACACAGATCGGGAAAGACTTAAAAAAGGACCCAGGGCGTGCCATCACCGTCCCACCCTGAAAAATCAGGAGAGCAGTATTTAAGACCGCAAGTTTTGTGTTTATCGGCATCGTGAATGCTTTGATGAGATTTATCAAAAAATTGACAGAACTTTTTTGTCTTCAAATAGATTAGTTTTTACAATGAAATCTTATGTATGTATTAAGTATACTAAATTTGCTTGAGATACTAATCAAGCACATTTGAGACATTTTATGTTTAGCATAAATATGTATTTGCGTTTTTAGCTTATAAGTTATATAATTAATAATATTTGATGATCTATTAATTTATATATGATTTAATAAGAAGTGAATATTCAAATTAAATAATACTTTTCTGAAACTTTACAATATATTCTGTTGCACTTCTTTTTTTTAAAAGATAATTTATTTTGATTGATATTAGTAATTTGAATTAATTGAACAAAATCATCATTGTCGACTTAAAAAAAAAACGCAAAATCAAAAATCACGCAATGCCACAATTACCAGCAACTATGAACAATGCGCACGCTGCAAAAGAATGGGCAAGTATGGATCCAAATCCACTGACTCGCAAATACATCGAGGAGGCAACGCCCGAGGCAATCGAGGGGATGTTTTCCAAGAGGATTGCTTTTGGAACGGCTGGGCTGAGGTCTAAGATGTTGCCAGGACCGGCGAATATGAACGATCTGGTCATAATCCAGACGGCTCAGGGTCTTGCGGAGTATATCCTGTCCTTATCTCCCCCCTCGAATCCTACTGCAGTAGTGGGGTATGATCATAGGGAGAATCCTTCGCTGAACCTCTCCAGTGAGGGCTTCGCGAAGTTGACCAAGGCGGTATTCGATTCTTATGGTATCAGTACTACATTGTTGGACGGTTTCGTGCCGACGCCTTTGGTCCCATTTGCGGTGAAGGAGCAAAAGGCTTCCTGTGGTATAATGGTGACAGGTGGGTGTTGTGGACTGTTTCAAGACGACTCCATCTCACCGACGCTGACTCCCCTCTAAATCTCCCCCCCTTCGTAGCTTCCCATAACCCCAAGGAGGATGATGGTTACAAGGTCTACTGGTCGAACGCTTGTCAGATTGTTTCCCCCCATGACAAGAACATCTCCACCTTCATTGATGCGAACCTGACACCAAAGCAGAGGTGAGAAGATGGAATGAATCAGAGATGGTACACCAAATTAGCCGGCTTTGCTCTGCCAAACGCCTTTCCCCCCCACCACTCACCCGCTATCCCAAATAGCTACGACACCTCTTCCGTTACTGCTGACAGCGCCCTCACTGAATCCTATCTCGACAAGTATTTCTCTTGCATCGAATCTGATCTCGTCCTTACCACCCCCCCCACCCCCCATCCCTCCTCCCCTCTCTCCCTGCCCACCTTTGTCTACACTGCCATGCACGGGATCGGCCACCCCTTCACCTCCCGTTCGTTCTCCACCTTCTCCCTTCCACCTTTCTGTCCCGTCGGCTCTCAGTGCGACCCCGATCCTACCTTCCCCACCGTAAGTTTCCCTAACCCAGAGGAAAAGGGTGCCCTGGACGAGGCAATGAAGCTTGCTGAGGCCGAAGACAAGGACATAGTTCTGGCGAACGACCCTGATGCGGACAGGCTTGCTGTGGCGGAAAGAGACCGTGCCACTGGCACCTGGACCGTTTTCAAGGGCGACCAGATTGGTGTGCTTCTCGGTCACTGGATGTGGGAGAGGTGAGTGAAGGTGCAGGGTTGGGGGGCGGGGGAACGTTAGGCACGAAAAATTCCTCAATTTCACCCCCCCCCCCCCTTCCTGCCCTATTTCCCGCGCCCAACCTCAGTTTTGGTCGCAGCGCCCCCGCTGGAACCAAGTGTGCCATGCTTGCCTCCGCCGTATCGTCTAAGATGCTTAAGGCTGTCGCCGAGAAGGAGGGGTTCCTCTTTGAGGAGACGCTGACTGGTTTCAAGTGGATAGGTGAGAATCAGCAAAGGAAGCCAGGGAGGAGGAGAAATTGCAATTAGTTCACCGACTTATTCTCCGCTCGCCACCCTCGCCACCCTCGCCACCTTTGCCGCACTCGCACCTTAGGCTCTAGGAACTTGGATCTCCAGTCAGAGGGCTACAAGGTATTGTTCAGCTACGAGGAGGCCATCGGATTCTGCTGTGGTGACATGATCGTCGATAAGGACGGAGTCTCCGCTGCAGGAGGTGAGAAGGGGAGGGGAGGAAAGAGGGAGGGAAGGGGTTGGGTTGACCATTAAGCGATGAGCGCAGCACCCGCCCAACGGACCGACTACTTAACGCCCTCCTCACCCCCCTTTCACTCCCCCCTCGCCTACCAACCCTCACCACCAATAACACCAGTCTTCGCTCAGATGGCGACCCACCTTTACGTCTCAG
Source organism: Triparma columacea (assembly GCA_030267965.1). Lineage (NCBI taxonomy): Eukaryota > Bolidophyceae > Parmales > Triparmaceae > Triparma > Triparma columacea. The sequence goes on from BRYA01000197.1 coordinate 73,017, forward strand.
CTGGCATGAGCGTCTCCCAGCACCTGCAGCGCTTGTACTCAACCTACGGGGAGTTCGTCAGCAACAACGGCTACTTCTTCTGCTACGACCCCGCCGTTGTTGCGAAGATTATCAGCGGCATCAGGAACGGGGGGGAGTACTTCAAGGAAGTTGCGGGGTACGAGGTCGCGGGAATCAGGGACTTGGGGGAACCAGGTTACGACAGGTAAGAGAGAGAGAGAGAGAGAGAGCGCTTAGGAGCACACAACACATCTTATATCTAACCCTCGTTCCTGCGCCCTCCTTAGTTCCAAACCTGACAACAAGCCTACCCTCCCAACTTCTGCGTCCTCCCCCATGATAACCATATCCTTCACCAACGGTTGCGTCGCCCAGTTCCGCGCTTCAGGGACCGAGCCCAAGTTCAAGTACTACGTTGAGATGGCCGGGAAGCCCGGGGTGCAGAGGTCGCAGGTTGAGGAGGAGCTTAACGTCATGGTGGACAAGGTGAGATGGGATTTTTTGGGGGGGGGGGGGAGGGGAAGGAGATAAGGCAACGGCCTGAGCATAATCCTAAACGCACCCCCTAACGCCCCCCCAACCCTTTGCCACGCAGCTACTCGAGACTCTGCTCTCCCCCTCAGCAAATGGTTTGACAAGGTAACAGAGAGGGTTTCACAGTTTATTATCACCGTAAAATAGAGCACTTATAGAATTGCCGCGGTAACCCAGAATAATCTATTTTAACTCTGATCTCAACCGCCATTCAAATGTCCCCCAAATCCTCCTCTTCCATCCATACTCAAACAGAAATGTTTCTTTCTTTCCCTCCCCTCTTTTTAGTTCTGGGGCTGGCTAGCTCCCTGAGGGTTGTTCCTGATGAGGTAAGCCGCGAGCCACTCGATTGGGTTTGGTGGGCGTTCCTTCACTAGGGCTGACATGCCGTCGAGGAGGATGGGGACAACAGTCTGGTCAAGGTATGCGCGGATTGGGAGGGCCTGGAGGTTCATCTTTTGGTGGGTGGAGGGTAGATAATAGGGTGATGGTGGGGGGTTAGATGAGGTTTGAGGTTATGCCGTTTGATTAGGGTTGTTGAATAGTCGTGAAAAGAGGTATATGGGCATGGGAGAGGTAAGCTGTGTGTAGGATGATGGGAATAAGGTATAATGACGAGCTTGACGGGATAATAGTGTATGTACCCGTTTCTAAATGTGTATATTGACGATATTGCTTAAGTAGTAGTTGTATAGGTATATTGTAGAGTATGATTGTGGTTACTCCGTGTCAACTTAACGGCTCCATTTCCTCCATTTTATTCAATACATACACATGACGTATTTATACTTTATGTATGACCTCTATATCAACATAGTCATTCATAATATGCACATTTACATGAATATAGATGGAAGCCTCCCCCTTTAATCCAACACAAAACATAGCACCCTCCCGAAACTCCTAAACATACCTTATTCTGCACCAAGTTTGCTGCCTTCTCACTCTCAGCAGCCTCAGCGGCATCATTGATGGGAGCACTGATGGCTGTGTCCTCAGCCTTGGTCTCCTCCACGGGTGCAGCAGCAGGGGTCTCTTCACTCATATCAACTCAAACTTTTGCCACTTTTCCCAGAATTTCTGCTTTGTCCCCAACCCTCTGCTGTTGCCAAACTCCACCTCTTTAGCCCTCATTTACACCACCAAATACACGACGCTCTCTACTCCCCCTTCCTCCTACACCCCGAACACCACTAACTCTAACCCCTGACCTGCCCCGTGTTGGTAAATCTCCATACCCCATCCCCCCTGCCCCCCCAAACCTTTCGAAGGTTCTTCCCCTGGGTAATCTTCATCACCCCCTTCTCAACTAGAACAGTCCCCTCCTCGCATCCCTTCTCCCTCCACCCCTCCCCCCGATAGTTACACCTCCAATGAACCATGCCCACGATGTCGTCCAGAACCAATCCAACTCTTCGAATCCCTTCCTGTCAAGGACTGTAAAGGATGTCTCCATATCAGACTCCTCAGCCTCGACCAAAATTCAGAATATGCACAACATGAAGGTGAGGAGGCGCGAGCTTGTGTGTGTGTGTGGGAGGGGGGCGGGTAGAAGAGGGGGGGGGGGGGGTAGAAGAGGAGGGGTAGAAGAGGAGGGGGGGGCTGAGAGATGGACCTGTTACTCATTTTCCCACCTGCTTACTCACACTCGCTCATATCGCACCTCCATCTCCCCCCCCCCTCCTCCCTTCCATCCGCGTCCGCCCTCCTCCACCACCACAGTCAATGCCGAACCTGAAAATGTCCTCCTTCCGTCGTTCTGGTTCCGCCAATGCAACCCATCGCAAGAAGCCCCGACGTAACGCCCCAGCCTCCTCTGTAAGCTTTAATCCCAATCAGGACGGCTCCCCAAAGGCCCAGGGCTCCACCAACCCCTCCAAAACCGTCGAAATCGGAGTCAACCCAATAACCAAGGGCAACACAAAGTGGGCGACCAAGAAACTGACATCGAGCCAAAGACTCGCCCAGGCGGCGGAACGCACGATAAAGGCGGCAGAGGAGGCTGCGGGGAAACCGCTCCCCAGCTTGAGGGAGAAAAAGTTCCCCGTTAGACTGAGGAGGAAAATGCCAAAGAGGAAAAGAGCGGGTGCTAACAACAACACAAAGCCCGGCGTCTTCTCAACCTTCACCCTAAACAAAGACCCGGACTGCTCAGAGTACATGCCATATGACGACGTATCTTACCCCAGGCTCCGCATGAAGCAGGCCTCCGGCCAAGCCTTCTCTGAGCTCGAGTCAATGTGGATGGTTGGTTTTATACACCATAACAAAAAAACAAAGGACGTGGAAACGGCCAAGCAGCTCGAACCGTTCCTCCGACTCCCAGGCTCAACTGTCCTCCCCGGAACAGTTGAGAAGGACCTGCGTGCATTGACTGAGAAAAACCTAACTGAGATGAAGTCGGAGCTTTCACCGCGCTTTAAGGATCCTAACGAGATACACGATCCGAGCGCGAGGGATAGTAGGACGAAAATGTCAGGCGAAGAAAGATATAGACTTAATGAACTAGGGGACGAGCTTGTAAAGAAGGTAAGAGTTGGGCAGACGGGCAGACGGGCAGGCAGGCAGGCGGACGGGACTTCACAACTCAGCCCGCGGGCTTCGCAGCTAGCTCACCCACCATCGTTGCCATCGTTGTCTTAGAAAAAACCAATTGGCAAGGGCTCTGGAATGCAATTTTACAAGAACGCAAATTACAAAATTCAGAGAGTCCTTCGGGACAAGAAGCCGCTCAAGCACCCCCCGACAATGAAGTCTGTGTTGATGGAGAGGATGTTCGAGGTCGAGCGCAAGGAAACTCAAGCCGCCAACATCATCCAAACCTTTTGGAGGACCTATCTCATCCGAAAAGCCCTTATTGAGAACTTTCAGAAGGGGAAGAAGATCAAGGTCATACAGGCCCTGGTCAGGGGAATGATCACGAGGAAATGGCTCGCGCTGTGGTACAAGAACAGGTTTCTGATGATCATACAGTGGCAAGCTAGGTTCAGAAGGCACCTTTCCAACAAGCACCTTGCACCCAAGCTCGCCGAAGACCAGGCCGCCGCCGTAAAGTGCCAGAAGGGCGTTAGAATGTTCCTCGCGAAATGCGTCGCCTACTGGAAGAGGCTTGACATCGCCTCGGAGAGGATCCAGTGCATGTGGAGGGGCTGCGTGGCGCGGGCCAGGTGCGACAAGCTATGGCTAGACAAGCAGGTCACTGTTATGCAGGCCTTCGCCAGGCACACCATGGCCAAGCACAAGTTCGTGGAAGAAAAGAGGGAAATGGATGAAGCTGCTGCTCTCATCGAGAGGTGCTGGAGAGGTTTCTGGGCGAGGAGGAGGAAGAACCAGCTTCTGTACGCGCGCGAGACGGACCAGCGACAGAACCAAGTGAGGCTTTTGAAGAGCGAGGAGCAATTCCAGGCAGACTACGTGAGGCTTCTCAAGAAGCGCCTGGCGAAGCTCGAGTTGAAGGAAAAGAACGACGAACTCAAGGAGAAGGTCAAGGACATGTACCAGTATGTGGAAGAGCAGGAATTCAACTACGTCGAGCTCATCAGGCAGAGAGACCAGGTCTCCCCCAGGGCGATTGAGCAGGGGTGGGTTGAAGAACTCAACAAGAATATTAGAGACCATAGAAACTGGATCACCAAGTACAAACTTGAGTGCATCTTTGACACCGGCCTGGAGCAAAGGGGGATAGAAGAGGAATACGAAAGGCGAATGACTCAAATAGGGCTCTGCGAGAAGCGCCAATCCTTGAACTCCAAGTGGAGGGAGGAGGAGCTCGAACAGATCTGGAAGAGGCAGCAGCGCCTTGTCTACGAGATGGAGGACACTTGGAAGCGCCAGAAGATCGCCGACGAGCGCCGCAGGTGGCAGGTCAAGTTCTTCAAGGCGAGTGGAAAACCTGACAAGCTCAGACGCCCGGGACGACCTTGGGACTCAGCCGCTTTCGGCGGGGCCGACCGAAACACTTTCACGGGCGGAGCTGCCAACTTGTTCGCTTACAATAACGACCACGAGAAGCTCCGCGTTGGTTCGAATGAGAGTATTGACAGGCTCATGCAAAAGCTCCAGCTCCAGAGCTACCACAACCAGGTGCAGCAGTACGAGGCACTCCTCAAGCCCCTCGCCTCGAACATGCAGGACGCCATGACGAACGGAAAGGACCAAGTCAAAATGTCCGAGCAGACAATGGAAGACATCGGCATGCCGGCTCCCGGGGAAACTCCGAGGATAGCGACACCCCCGCAGGACAAGCTAAACTTTGGGTGAGTGGCAAGAACAAGGGGTGGGGGGCGGGGGAGGGGTTGCTCTCTGCCGTATTCGATGCTCTCTTCTTCTCTGTGCATCCTCTAACCCCCCCTCTCCCCCCTTCCCCCCCCCCCTCATCCCCTCCCTCCCACCCCACGCTTCCCACACCACCGCTTTGCATGTCCACCAGCTACGACGACATTCCAGAAAACCCAGAGGACGACCCTTACAACGATCCCTTTTTCAAAACCGAGGAGGAGAAAAAGATGGGAGACAATCTTCCAAACTACACCACCCCGGAAGAGAGAGCAGCGCAGAGGAGGGCAGACAAGCGAAGGTCGAAGTTCAGGCCACCCGTTTCCCGCCTGCCCTGGCACCTCCTTGATCAACTCCAGGCCGAGAAGGACAAATTCACGGAGGAAAAGGCATTAGGGAAGCTCCAGCAGATGAAGGCCATGAGGGAGAAGGAGGAAAAGAGGGAAAGACAAAAGAGGATTGACGCAGGAATGGACTCAGACAGTGACTGATTTGAGGAGAGAAATGCCGAAAGAAAATTAAGCGACGATGTTTATGTTGTAATCGAACCTATTATTGTATTAAGGGGGGGGTTGGTTTGGGCGGGTTGGGTTGGAAGGAGGCAAGGGGATGGGGGGGTGGAGGAAATATGATTGAACGTTGTTTCAAAGCTATAGTATTTTTGAATATTGGGAGGAAGGCGACAGTACCAAGGGCGAGTGGATGCTACGCATTTGCTTGCTTGATTTGGGTGTTGTGAGTAGGAAGGATTTTGGGCAAAATGTGTTGCCTTGGCCAACGTTTGAGAGGAAGGCTGTGTATATAGGGTCCGTGCGACTCTTTGGGTCGAATTGAGGGATTGGGAAGGAGGAAGGGTGCAGCATATAGATACAATTTTGTTATTGGGAAGATATAGCGCACTTGAAATGGCAAGTGGGAACAAACGCTGATCTTAGGACCGGAAACACGAAGATATAGAGGCATAGACGACGTTCAAGGTGTGAACTCTTATTTTTCCAAAACCCTCAAAACAATTTCTGAATACATTAACCTCATTTACATCGCATTGTCGTATTCGTTGCAACAAGAAGATCAATAATACTACACAGCACTCTGAAAATAGAGTTTGACGGCTTTAAGTGTCGACTGAAGCATAATACTAGCTCACACCAGTCCCGGCCAACGTCGTGAGCACAAGCAATTTAGTCCTCATTTGGAAGGTGAGAATGTGAAGAGAGGGACGAAAGGCTTAACATTGGATCGGAGCGGTATATTGAGGGGTTCTATGTGCCTGATCGTGATGATGAGGCCTGCCCCTACCCTGCAACTTGCCTTCCAGATGAGGACTGGCGTTAGGCACTTGCGATGGACTCTCACAGATTGGGTGTTTTGGAAAATATGAAATCGCGCAATAATGAACCACTATACGAGTATGCCAATTTATGATATCTTCACTCACACCTAAAAACGCCGCTCCGCCACCTTTTTTTGACGCACGTCGATCGCGAACGCATGATTTTCAGCACCCAATCAAGATCGTCATGGAGGGCGAGGTTAAAGTAGACGCAGGAGCCGTGAATAATGCCGGCGAGATCAACTTCACCTCCGAGCCCCCCTCAGGCCCCAATCACACACCCTCCGCAATACACGGTCCCGTAGATATCGATTACACAGCTCTTGGCCCCGAACAAGTCAAACTTGTCAAGCTTCTGGATGACCGAGGAGCCGTTGAAGGCCTCGTAGACAACTCTACCGGCGTCGATGTGAAGGTTATGGAGCTCGCTGGTGTCTTCCACGACGAGCGCGACAAGATCATTGACTTTCTTCTCACCGATTGCGAGCAGGGCAACTTCCGGAGGCAGACCCTTCAGGAGTATGACGAAAAGGAAGGAGTCATTCACAGACTCGTCTACTGGCAGCACTACAGCAGCGGGAATAAGTTTGTCGCATTTCTCCTCAACGTCAAAGTCATATCTCCGGACAAATCAACGAACATTATGGAATTGGTACCCCTTGATGGGGACGATCTTTCTGATGAGGCAACTGCAAAGCTTGCCGAGATTCTAGCGTTAACAAATACCAAGACTGTCAAGCAAGGTGTCATTAAGGGGGAGCTCAGCTTCACTGACTTTGAGTTTGGACAAACTGCAGTCACCATGGTGGGAACTCTTAAGGCAGAGGAGAGGGTAACAGAGATGAAATCAGAAGTTGATGTCAGCACAGTAAAAAGCTTTATGAGTGTGAAATTCAGGACAGAAGCCAGTAACCCTAACAGTGGCAGGGTCAGAAGGGAGATGTCTAGGGTAGGCAGTAACCCTAACAGTGGCAGGGTCGAGAAGGGAGATGTCAAGGCTGCGTATGCAGCAGTAAAGTGTATCATGGAGGAGGTCAGGAAGCAGTTTAGACAGCCTGGTGTCATTGATGAGAGGAGGAAGATGCACTTTGTGGAGATGGTTATGCCTAATGTGCCACCTCTTACTGAGGAAGAGGACGGGATGCTGGAAAGTGCCGCAGGGCTGGAGGAAAAACTCTACAAGAAGGGAAAGAGAGTCAAGGGGACATTGAAGGAGGGTATTGACAAGTTCTTGTGGAGAGATAGGGACAAGGTGTGGGCAGCCTTTGGGGTCACTGTGGACAAGTCAGCAAAGGATGTATTGGCAGAGCAATTTCTGTTTGATACATTTGAGCGCTCTAGGGAATACTCCCAAAAAGAAGGGAACTTGCCAAGGGTTATCAGGAATGATTTTGAGGGGACTAGAAGCATGCACTATCATTTTGGTGTGAAGGTCCCTGCCACCACCAATCGACTATTTGAGAATTGGTTTGTGTGGAAGGAAGTCAAACTTGAGAATGGCCAGACATCGTACATGTTGGCTTTTGTGCCACTGACAGAGTACCCTGGAGGAGGCTTCAAGGACCTCAGTAAGGAAGGATTTGTGCTAGCAGAGACTAAAGGTGTCTACTTCTTCAACGAGATTGCCCCAAATGTCTGTAGAGTGACACGCGTTCAAACAGTTGATCTGAAATTTTCTGGGATTCACAAGACAGTAATGGACAAAGCAATCGACTACCTTGCAAAGAGTCAAGGCGTTGAGGCCAACAGGTTGCAGGAGAGATTCAGGAGGAACGGGAAGAAGGTCGATGCTGAGGTCAGGGGGGCCTTGGTGGAGAGGATGAGGGAGGGTGTTGAGTTGGAGGAGGACCAGAAGAAGGTGTTTGGGGAGTTGGAGGAGCTCTTTGGTGGGGAGGATGAAGAAGG
>BRYA01000198.1:612-11185 GCA_030267965.1 Triparma columacea
TATAAAACCTGATCTTAATAATTTAGTTTATAACCAAAACGGCATTTTTTACGGCGATTTTTACGCTCCCTACAAATCCTATGTTCTTCATAGAACCGCTGTAAGCAACAATTCTACATGCGAACCATTTTGTTCACCCTAAATTTGTCAGGAAATCAGGGTCTAACATTTACACCAGACTTGGCCCAAAAACACCCTGAAACTTTTTTCTTAAAGCTGTTGAGGATGATGACATCGGCGTTTAAGCTTTAAATTTCTTGCAGCAGTATCCTCGTACATAAGATACGAAATCGAAGGCAAATTTATATAAAATTACGTACCTCTTCATATAAAACCTGATCTTAATAATTTCATTTATAACCAAAACGTCTTTTATTACCTCAATTTTTACGCTCCCTACCACTGCAATCTTCTTCATAGAACCGCCGTAAGCAACAATTCTACAAGCGAACCATTTTTCTCACCTTTACTCACCCTAAAAATTGTCACACCAACAACTTTTACATTTCATCCCTAACATAAACAAACCTCTTTGCGACTCGCTTCGCTCGCCGCATCTTCTCATTGTTTCCCCAGACCCTCTCAACAAACAAACAAACAAACAAACAAACAAACAAACAAACAAACAAATACCCTCCACAGCACCGCGCTCGACAAGCACACCAACCATCTCCTCGTGGGCTTGTAATTGCTGGTATTTTATCTTATCTAGGGCAGGGTGAGTGGTGTTATCATCCATGCCGCCATCAAGGGCTGCAGCAGAGTCATCGACGGCCTCAGGGGCGGCAGTATTCTCTGCGGCAACCTCAGTGGCGTCGACATATTCTTCGGTGGCCATGGGGACAACGGCGCGGCGTTGCGCTACCTCGATGGTCTCAACGCGGTCGGCGGCACGCTCGTGAGCTGCGGCGTGATCTGCAGCGGCCCTATCAAGGGCTGCAGCAGAGTCATTGATGGCCTCAGGGGCGGCAGTATTCTCTGCGGCAACCTCAGGGTCGTTGACATATTCTTCGGTGGCCTTGGGAACAACGGCGCGGTGTTGCGCTACCTCGATGGTCTCAACGCGGTCGACGGCACGTTCGTGAGCTGCGGCGCGATCTGCAGCGGCCCTAAGGGTGTTGAGGTCATTTACAACCGTGACAATGCCAGCTGCAGTTGCTCGGGCGTCCTCGACGGCGGCGGCAACGTCGCTGGCGGAAGATGCGGCAGCAGTAAGATCGGCAAATAGTTTTGTTGTTATAGCCTCGAGCTGCACAATCTTCTCCTCCCTCTCAGCGAGCAGAGCTTCATGGTTATTCATCTCACAGTCAAACAGAAGCCTGCGGGGGGCGCGAAAAAAATCGACAGACCGGAAAAGGGGGTGAGTTAGATAGTTCGAAAATAATTCGCGTGCAACCATCGCCACAAGCCCTCCACATTTAAAAAAAATGCTTAGTTGATGAAAATTTCGTCCAAATCCCCCAATCCCCCAATCCAAGTTGGCCATGCTGTTAAGGCCTCCTTCCTCCTTCCTCCTGCCTCTCTCTCCCATCCTCTCTCCCCACCGATTCCTCTTCTGCCCCCGCCTTCTACACACCCCTCGCCTTCTCTCCTTCCTTACCTTTGTCTCGTCCCCTCTCTTTCCCTCCCCTCCACAAGTTTTCCAAAGGCCTTCCTCCCGAAGCTACGAGAATAGGAGAGCTTACTCTGAAGCTATGACTACCTCTCGAACAATAAAATAGTCCTTATGAGGGAGAAACAATAGATACTTGGACACGTGCTGTATAAAACTGCAATTAAAGGTACCGAACAAAATTACCAAAAATAAAAGGTTTTTGGGATAAAATGGTTAATTTATTTTCGTTGGTGCTACGAGTTCCCTCCTCACAGGCATCTTTCTCAGGTAAGATTGCGTCCCTCCCTTCCCCTCAGAAGACGGTGAAGAGTGCGAAGCATGAGTAGAGGAGTGCAACCGGATAGGCGATGAGGTACCTCTGTTGTCTCATGTTGACACATCTATCGAAGAGCCTCGTGGAGGCGAAGGTACACCAGGAGATAGTTATGGCGCTGAGGACCAGCCCGAAAGGCCCCTGGAGGTTGATGACGATTGCAATCACAGCGAGGATGTTGACTGGGAGGAGGCAGTAGCCTAGGATGGAGAAGACCCTCCATGTTTCGACTTCCTCCTTGCTCATAAGGTTGACGATGGTGCTGATGGCCAGGCAGCCGAAGACTCCGAAGCCGTAAATGTAGCCAAAGTGCAGCTTTCCTGTGAGCATGAGGGAGAATCCGAGGAAGAGGCCAAAGACGAGGGGTCCGGCCATGTCTAAGGAGTGCGGTGGGGTGGGGGGGGGGGAGAGGGGGGGGCGGGGGGCGGGGGCTTAGCGAGGAAAATAAAACATAAGCTTACGACCCCCCTCAGATATTGTTATACCTCCCCCAACACCACCACCGCCACCACAACCCTCACCTGTATCNNNNATTTGGCCTCCCATTTGGCCCCCCATTTGGCCGCCCCCTCCACCCCCGATGGGACCGGAGTTGAAGTTGGGGTTGTAGGCGGAGCTTACCCCGCCCATCCCCATCGCCGCCCCCCCGCCGCCCCCCAAGGTGGTACCCCCCCCCCCTCCCATTGACCCACCGGCTGGGCCTCCAGAGCTGGGCCCCCCAGCGAACCAGTCAGACTGACCCCCTCCTGCTGACGCTCCGCCCTGGTGCTGAAAACCTTGGGGCTGCGAGAAGCCCCCGTTATTGTTCGCCCCACCGCTATTTGAGAACATTACAGGTTGGAGTACTCTTTCTCCCATGTTGACTGTGTGTTGGCGGTAGGGGACTTGTTAGCTTTTTGGGGTGGTTATTAGCGAATATCTGAAGTGTTTATAGACTCGTTATATATTATATCTCGTTGAACACCAACAAAATAGCCTCAATCTCTCTCAGTGGATGACTTCCATCTTCATTCCAAAAACGATCGAATATCAACACATGACTTTTTTCAAATTGAGGGAGGCTTTTAGCGAATTTGACGCCAGATTCTTATCATTAGGATACATATAGAGCTAATGATGTGCATAAAACATCGCAAAGTGACTGGCAGAGGATGTTTACCTTCTTACAAAAGCCTTGAAAAGTAAGGCTGAGTTCCGAGGAATTCTTCCAAATAAAATCTAATTGATCAGATTCATTTAACGCTTTCAGCGCACTCTTATTACCCTTTAGCCCTTTAGCGAATATCTTTACCCACTGTCAACTCATTTACATCTCCGTATCTTCAACTCATTATTCTTTTCTTCCAATTCTCTCATAACGCCACCAAGAACCCTAATTAGAATGACTCAACAGCAACCAGTTAACCCTAATTACACTACCTCGATACCTGTAGCTACTGCGATATCGATGGCAAATAGTCCACACGCAGCGATCATCGAAAATTCCCGTAATCACCCAGCTCCATCAAACAAGGTAATTGCTGGTGCTGCTGCCGTTGGTGGGGTTGCAGGGATGATAGTCAGCGGCCCTATCGTTGCGCTTGCCGGTGCCGCTGGGGCGGCTGTTGCGACCATGAGCTCAGGAACCGGGGGGGAAGTCGCCAGGTCTGCTGGGAACATGGGGGCCGCCAGTTATGACAAGGCCGCGGATCTCAACAAGAAGCACCACATTGTGGAGAAGGTGAGGACCGCGTCGCGAGCGGCATTTCGTGTACGACGGTGGGACTTGCTTCGATCCTCCTCCCACTGACCTTACTTCGCTCCTCTTACGCTCCTCCTTCGTTCAAATCTCACTTCACTCCCCCCAGACCAAGAGGGCGGGGTCGTCTGCGTATTCTTCGGCCAAGCAATTCGATGAGCAGCACAACGTATCGGGCAAGACCAAGGCTGCTGCAAGCGATCTGGCGAAGCGGGCTAGCGATTTCAACAACAAGCACAACGTTACAGGCAAGACAGCAAACGGACTGAAGTCAGGGATGGACTTCATATCGAAGAGGCTCTCGTCAGCTTCATCAGCGTCGACGAAGTAATGAATGGATAAACCCTTGATTTTCACAAAAAATCATAACTTTGTCGTACCTAATGATGCACAACAAATTGCCATACTGTGGCTTGCGTCGGTTGCCTACAGTTTTCCTCCCCGCCCCCATTCCTCCACTGCCCCCAAGTACCTTGGGTGGAGGTGGGTCCCGTCGAGAGCCAATCCCTTCTTGAGCCCCAACCCACTGATATCCCCCGCGTTTATTTCCACTAAGCTGTCGAAGATGTCCAACCAAACCATGCCAAACTCCTCCCCCCTCTCCTCCACCGCCTTTCTAAAGAGCCTGTTGTACTTCACCACAATCGACCTCGTCTCGTTGAGGACTGGAATTACGGGGTGGATAAATGCCCTGAACCCCTTTTCCTTGCAAACCCTCCCCGCCTCCTCCATCCAGATTGATATGCACGCCTTCATCCCCTCCTCTAAGTCCTGGTACCTGTCCTTCTCCACAGCCAGCACTAGCCCCTCCCTGCAGTCTATTTCGCCAAAGATGAAAATAACATCGCTCCCGCTTGGGATCCCGGCGACCACCCTGTGGAACGAAACCTTGGGGTAGAAGTTGTTCTCCTTCCTGAGGTGCCAGTGCTTCAGTCCCGTCACAAGCTTGGGGACGAGCTTCCTCCCCCCTACGTTCCTCCACGCGGGGGACATACTGTGGCTGTCCCCGCACACGTAAATTGGCACTTTTCCTCCCGCCGCAGCGGCGCCACTCCCACCTTCGACCGCGAGGCATTGGGAGATGCAACTGAAGTAAGCGTTCTCGTTCCTGATAGTTGTTGTGTGTACCTCCCCAGCAACAAGCCTCAGGGGCTCGATTAACTTGATAAGGTCCGGCAGGGCCTCCGTGTTCCCGCAATTATAGAGTATCTTGACGAGGGTGTAGAGGAAGGCAAGAAGGTCCAGCTCATTTTCGTCAAAGGTCACTCCGCCTGACTTGACCAGGAGGCCGTCCTCGTGCTTGGCACCGTCCACCACAACGTGGCTTTTCCTCTTGCTCGTCTCTTCGTAAAAATCGATCCGACCCGTAACCTCCTTCCCCAAGTACCCCTCCCCCATGACCTCCTTATCAGCAACATACCCCAAGATGGCTCCGAGGTTAAACTTCGAGTACCTGCGATAGAGAGCGAAGGGTTAGTTGCGAAAGGATAACACACATAAGTTAAGATAATGTTACGTAAGCATGATAACAGGGCGCTCGTCCCTGTTTCCCCAGATACACACAAACCCTTCGCTCCTCTTCTCACCTCCCCCCCCCCTCCATTCTCCCAAGGAATTTCTTCCCGAACCCCCACGCCTCCTCCATCTGTCCAGTGAGCTCAAGCGCGTGCAGGTAGTTGAGCCCGTAACCCACGGAGTCGGGGCACTGGGACACAGCGAGTTCCAGCAAGTCGCGGTTGCGGGAGACGTGACCGGTGTCACGAACGATCGTCGCGAGAAACGCGTATGCAGGGGCAGTCTGCGGGGAAATTGGGACGTTTCTGAGATGAGGGGGGGGGAGAGAGAGGACGACCAAAGGATTAGCAACAAGGAAAGCATTGTTGTCTCTTCAGCGACCCGCTTGGCTCGGCCTCCCCCACACTCACTTCTTCATGTTCTCCACCCCGTCCTCCCTCCCCAACTCTTCCCCAAGCAGTCTCTTAACCTCCTCGTTCTGCTGGTCCATGACGATGCACCTCATGAGTATCCCCACAGCGTCCTGGTGCTTCCCCATCCTCCCCGCCACGTCCGCGTAGTTGAAGAGGCCCGCGAAATGCGCCTGGTCCCGCTTGATTATCATCTCCGTAATAGCAGCGGACTCGACTAGCTTGCCCAGCTCCTTGTGGCACACGGCGATGAAGATTACGGCATCGTCAAGGCTGTACTTTCCTGCCTTACGGGTCATAGTTTTCATGGCGTCCGTGACCTCCTCCAGAACGTCGAGGGCGTCCTCGTACTGAGCGGTCTTCATCAAGCACCTCGCCAAACTGATCTTATCAGAAAGCAGCATATCCCCTCCGTCAGCTGCGCCCCAACTTTTCACGGCCCTTCTGTACGTTTCGAGCGATCTCTCCCACTTCCCATTCCTGAAGTCAATATCTCCGAGGATTCTTAGGGCGTCCCTGTTGCCCTTGTCCTCCTTGAGAATCCCCTCGCAAAGCACCCTGGCCTTCTTGTACTGCTTAGCCTCAAAGTGCTTCTTTGCTTTCTTGATCTTGCCCTTCACGGCGTCCTTCCCGGTGTCCAATTTAGCCTCTACTTTGGAGTCTACTTTGGAGTCCGCTTTGGGGTTCAATTTGGAGTCCACTTTGGAAGCTCCCCCCACCCTCGACTTGATAAATAGGAAGACATCGTCCTTTTCTTTCAATAGACCAGGCGTAGTCAGAACCTTATCGCCGCTCACTAGACCAACGTCCCCAGTTCCAAGCACCCCTGTACTCCCGAACTTGCTAACGTACTGCTCAAGGAAATATTTTACAATAACCTCAACTCCCCCCCCGTTGAACTGGAAAATGAATGTGCACTCATTGAGGGAGCTCACGTCAAGCTCCTTATCCGTGGTCCCGAACTCCGCTTGGATATCGCTGTCGTAGTGGAGGTAGATTTTCATACGGAGCGGGAGGTTTGTTGCAGAATTTTGTTTTGGGAATTTGGGACACTTTGTTTAGGCCTTGCCTCTTCCATGTCGGGCAACAACAGAGTACTTCTGTTGCACGGCAACCGACAAACGCACGATATCTTTAAGGCCAGGATAGGTGCGCTGGTGAAAAAGCTTCGTAAGATGAATTTGGAAACGAGTGTGTCTTCTCCACATACTGAAGGGCCGATTTTATACCCTTTGCTTGAGGGTGATGACGTTGAAACTAGAGGCTGGTGGGAGAAGGATCAAAACTTCGGAGGTTTGGATCATGTAATTGAACGCTTCTCGTCAAATGAAAGTTCTACACAGCCACCATCGGAGCCATCATCTTCGTATGTTGGTATTATAGGTTTCTCTCAAGGGGCTAGGTTGATCACTTTGCTGTGTGCACACCCACGTTTTAGGGAAATATTTCCCAACGTACGCTGGGCTATTGCTGCTTCTGGTTACCACGATGAGTGGTGGCCGTCTGGCTTTGGCCCTGTCCCTCAAGAGGTGAGAAAAACAAGCCGCGACTGCCCGGCAGTGACGCCCATTCCACGCGCTAATGCAAACTCCCCCCCCTCTCTCCCCCCCACGCAGAAATCAATCCCCGTGCCCTCCTTGCATGTAATCGGAAAGTCTGACAATGTGGTGAGTCCCTCATCCTCCATGTCTGCCTCCTCTCTCTTCGTCGATCCCACCATCCACCTTCACGAGGGTGGTCACCACGTCCCCATGAGGAGCTCGGACCTCAAGGTTTACTTGTCCTTCATCGAGACCGCGATGGCAGACTGCGGAGGGCTACCAAGCCTGCCCAGCCCGACACGGAGACAGGAAAAACAAACAACAAAGACACAGCCTCCCGAACCCCCCTCCCCCGAGAACCTCGAGGAGCAGATGGACGAGATAGAGGCCCTAACATCAATCTACGAGCCCTCTGAATTCGTCCTCCTAACATTGCCTTCTGAGTACCCTCAGAAGTTCCGTGCCCTTTTGTTCCCCTGGTTTGACCAGAGCGTTTGGTTGGAGTTCACCCTCCCCCCCGGTTACCCGTCCTCTTCCCCCCCCATTGTGGCCCTCCACCACTCCTTGAACCTCCTGCAGTTCCGTTCCAACCATTCCAAGGCTGTGCTTAAGGTTGCCAGGGAGGCGATGGAGAGGGGGGAGGGTATGTGCTGCGTAATGGGGGTCACGAACGAGGTTAGGGAGTGGTTCGAGGACGGCGGGATGGAGGCTGTTGAGGATACGGTGGGGAAGGAGGGGGAGGAGGGGGAGGGGGAGGAGGAAGAGGAGAGGGAAGAGGAGAAAGAAGAGAGATACTTGAAGGCAGAAGCGGAGGGTTTAGATATAGCAATGCGGGCGCTGTACGGTGGCAGGTCGGAGGGTGAAGATAGAGTCGTTAGCGGTGGTCATCTTTCCATAACGGTCGGCCTGGTCGGGAAGCCCTCGGCCGGAAAATCGACCTTCTTCAACGCCGCCACAGCGTTCTCCCGTCAGTCGGGGGGTGAGGAGGGCGCTAAAATGGGCGCCGCTCCCTTCACGACAATAGAGCCCAACCTAGGCTACGCATTCGTGCCTGCGCCCGAGGGTTCAATGCCTGAGGATGATTGCGAAGTTGAGGGGGTTGTGTTCGGGTCGGAACACGGGAGAGACGGGGAGGGGAGAAGGCTGGTACCGGTAATGCTGAAGGACGTCGCGGGCCTGGTCCCTGGGGCGTACAAAGGGTTAGGGAAGGGAAATAAATTCCTAGACGATCTCACGGACGCCAACGTACTGGTTCAAATAACAGACGCTTCCGGCAGGAGTGACTCCAACGGTAACATCGGCCCTGAAGTCGTCGTTAAATCCCCCCTCGACGACGCCTGTTGGATCCGTCGTGAGCTCGTTCAGTGGGTGTCCTCCAACGTGTCCGCGAAGTTCGGTAGCGTCGTCAGGCTCGGGAGGGACAGGCTGGCAAGCCTCTTCACTGGGTACAAGCAGGGGAACGCGGTTATACACGAGGTTATGGACGCGCTAAAGGGGGGGGAGGAGGGTAATGAGGACTTCAAGGAGTGGGGAGGTGAGGATATAAGGAGGCTCGTAAGCTGCTTCCTAGCGTTCAGGTTCCCTGCGGTTATCGCACTCAACAAGGTGGACAAAATGGAAGGGGAGGGGGCGGTCGAAGAGCTCCTGGGGGAACTACCGAAGCACGGGATTAGGGAAGGGGTTGGGCTTTGCGCAAAGGAGGAGTGTGAATTCGTCAAGCTCGCTATCCAGGGACAGTCAGGTACCGTACCCATCCTCCCAACCTCGCATGTCTGGAAAACCCTCCAGCTTGCCGTTGCTTTATCTGAGTGCGTGTTCGTTTTCCCCGTCTCTGACTTGGAGACTTGCCTACCTCTCCCAAGCATGTTGAGTGGAGGAGGAGGGAAGCTTTCAACCGGGCACTTGAGGAGCCTTGAGAGTAGAGGTGGTTCCGGTCCCGTTGGTGGTGCCTTGAAGTTCTGCGTGACCATGAAGAAAGGGAGCACGGTTGATGACCTTTTCTCGTACCTGAAGGGCTGTGGGTACATTGGGGGGATGTTCGTTAGGGCTGAGGGTATGGGTAGGTATGGGGGGAAGGGTCGGCAGGTTAGGAAGGACGAAGTGTTGGGGAGGGAATGCAGGATCATTAGGATCATGACAAATAAGAATAGGGCACACGGAGGGGAGGAGGGGGGGAAGGAGGGAGGGAAAACTAAGGGGGGGGGAGGACAGAGGAGGTCCAAGTCGTAGGGTTGGAGTAACCTCAAGGGCTCAAGGGGGGGGGAGGACAGAGGAGGTACAAGTCGTAGGGTTGTTAATTTGCCAGCCGTTTTGTATATAAATTCAATGGAAGTTCATAGGTTTTTTTCAGGTTCTTAAAGGTTCTTTTAGGGGTTAATTTTAAGGGGTTTTGTTCCCCTTTCCCCAGATAGTTTCACTCGTTGTCCAATCCTCTCCGTCCTTAGGCTCCGGTAGTTTCCCCGTGATGGTGTAGTCGAGTATGTCTACAACCTGCTCGGGTTCCTCGCAGACGCACTTAGAGGCAGCGTTTACCTCCTTGAGCATGTGGCTGAGGGAGGGGGGGTGGATGGTTATGATGGGCTTGCCGCGGGCGGACGCGTAACCGGCTTCGAAGGCTGCGTTCCATTGTCTATATTTCTCCCCAAATCTAGAGTGGAGAGGTGGGGTTGAGTTAGGTGTGGGTTGGGGGCATGTCGATGTGCGTGGGTTTGCGTAGCTCTGCCCCCTCACTCACTCCCTCCATCCAAACCCCCATCCTCTCTCTTATCCTAACATCTCTCACCTAACAACAACAATGTCAGCATCCTCCAATAGCTTGTTGGTTCTTATGCTGTTCATAGTGCCTCCTAGTCTATCCCAATTTTTCCTCTCTTTCTCCATCCCCAGTATGATGGCACCACAGTCGTCGGAGTCTTCATGTGAGGTGTTTGGTGAAGTGAGTGTAATGGGTAAATTGCGAGATGTCACTCCTTCACTGATTACTTCTCTCCAATTGCTATGAATCTCTCTGAAAGGTGTAAAGGTGTTGTGTGGGAGTGGTGTGTGGAGGTGGTGAGTGTGTGAGTATTGAGAGAGTGTATGGGTGTATTTAAGTACACATTATTGTCGATGACTTGGCACCTAAGTTGGCAAGTTCTAGTGAGTTAAGAACGTTACACGTTACTACACGTTACTTACCCCGATAAATACACCTTATATGGAGTAATTGACGAGAACAGTCGTGTAGAGATGCTCCTGCGAACAAATAATGAAGACTTTGAGGAAATCATATTTTTGGCACTGACAGTGGGACAAGGGATCAATGATCGGACAGTGGGACAAGGGATCAATGATCGGCTGAGCCAGGAGCCAGGGCTCCTGTGGTCGCCCTCTCAAAACGCTTGAAAAGAGGGTCACTTTCTTTGTCAAAAAGTATAATCATTTTGACAATATATTTAGATA
>BRYA01000199.1:0-32840 GCA_030267965.1 Triparma columacea
ATTTACACTCCACCACCTAGATAGTCCAAACTTATCATGCGGGGACACCCCGCAACCCCGTTTGACGCTGCGCTAGCCGTCCTCATTACGAAAAAAATACGAAAGAATAGTGAATTGATCAATTGAACAAAGTTGGCCATCCCATGGATATCCATGAGAGAGCCAAAAAATTTGAGCCTGTGGTGGATATTATCCACCAGAGAGAAAATTTTCTGGATTTTACTTAGGCAGAACACTGCTTACTTTAGCCTTCCAACCTCCTACCCTTATAATATCTCCACCATCAGTTCCTCCAACACTTGCTCTCCTAATACTCGCTCTTAAAGCACCTGCTAGACCACCCTCAGCTTCAGCATCAACACTTGCTCTCCTCACACTCTCTCTCCTTCTTGCATCTCTATCTGCTGGAATAAAGTCTACAGGTACTGATGCTTTCTTCACATCAGTAAACCACTCTGGCTGCTCCTCTTCCCATTTAGCCCAATTCAACTCAACCCATTTCTTAATTTTTCCTTCAATTGAGACCCATTGATGCCTTGAGTTTGTTAAGACCTCAAACTTCATTTTATCGCTTTCTCCTTCAAGGAAATGTGCTATTGAAATATCCTTTCCCCTTTGTATACTCCAGAAGGTGTGCAAGTACTTCCTCTCAATGTTAAATAAGAAGACAGCAAGGCACAGAGTAGTTATAGGAATGAATGAACTCATAATTGATGAAGCAATATCAATTGCCTTCTCACCAACATAAGGTGAAGCTAAATATATTGACACTGGTAGGCTACCTATTGTCAATACAAGACCAAACAACCAATAAGCTCCTCCTATTTCATTATGATGTCTTAAGTGCACCAATGAAGTAAAGTCTACAACGATCTTTACAACAACTCTGAATAGAATACTATTCAAAATCTCTAAGTTGCCCCCTACTGGAAGCCAGTACCAAAAATCTCCCCTCAAAATCTTAACCAACAAGTACAGACCAAGGTCAGATCCAATGTAGAGAAAGGCCCAACTACCCCCAATCAACCCAAGGAGAACTATTGTTGTACACCTTATTAGAAGCATTCCAGCAGTGAACAGCAGCATGGACACAAATACTACTGTTCTCTTGCTTGCTTTTGCTGGTATATATCCATAGAAGTCTGGTGAATGTTCTCTCCCAGCAGGGTCTGTATCCCAGTCATAACTAATTGATGCAGAGGCAAAGCCTGTTGTAATTGCTGACACTGCAACTGAAAGCCATGCTGAAGTTCCAACATCATCTTTGTCACTTGTTACTATAGCCATAAGTAGGATGATCACTCCAGGGATTGCCTCAGCAAACATCTCAATCCCTTTCATAACTGTCATCTCCACCATTGGGCTAAATGCAGTCCCAACCTCTTGCTTTACTCCACTTGCTACCCTGTAAGCATCTACTGCAGGCTTGTACCCAAGCAAGATTGGAATCCACTCCCGTACCACCCTCTTCATCCCCAACTTTTTGTTTTTTGCATACACAATAAGCATCTGGAGGCCAATAGACACTGCCAAACTTGCGAAAGATGCCTTAAAGTAACCATACTTCTTATTGCTCCAAAATTTGTGTGTCACATACACATCAGTTACTAAATCGACCATGCTTGTAACAGCACCAAACGTTACCCTTGCCTTCAAGCCTAATTTTGACTTCATAAATAGTTTCTTAACAATCTCCTCAAGCATGGGCTTAAACCATGTTTGTTCATTCATAACCTCCTGCACTTCAGTAAATTGATGGGCCCATTCATCAACAGCATGAGCAGCAGTCAAAGTAGTCAACATGACTGCTTTCATTGCACTCCCAATCTCCCATCCCCTGGCTTCTTCCTCACTCTTATCTTCTCCCTCAATTGTTGCTGTCTTTTTAAATTTGTTCATAACCACTGCATACAGCATAGTTCTCATGAAACCATGCTGCTCTGTAATCTCTTTCAGTGCCTTATTGGTGGCAATAAACTCCCTCACCACCTCTACTATACTGTCTCCATCAGTCCTTTTCTTCACTCGCTCCATCAGCTGCTCTCCAAACCTCCTTCCATCCTGTTCCCCAACTCCTGTGCTCTTCAGCAGATTGTCAAAGTAGTAAGCAGCATCAGTTGCCATGCCTAGATGCTCGATTACACTCTTTTTGCTGGCAGCTTTTCCTAAATCCTCCTGTCTAGTCATCATTTCAACATCTGTCTTCATCTGACCAACATCAGAGAACCTTACAGCTGTGAGATGCCCTTTGTGTTCAACTGTGATTACAATTGTCTTGTTGTTAACTCTGTAAAGCTTGAGCTGAGAGTCAGCTCGGCTTTTAAGCTCCCAGAAGAAGGCTGCAACTTCCTTGTGGGATGCTCTCACAGTTATTGACGTCTTCCCCCACCCCATTCCCTTCTCTGCCTTTATCAATGTCTTTCCAGTTAACGCACTACTGATCTCTTGAGCTCCATCAATCTCGTCAAAGTGACTCTCAATCCCTGGTGCTCCCTCAATTGCAATCTCCTCAAACTTTTCAATTATCTGCTGTCTCTTGAAGGCGTCAATCTCTTTGCTCTTTTCAAACTTCTTCCTTAAACTTGAGACTTGTGCAAGAAACCTTGGTGCAATCTTGTTCATGATAGAAGAGTAGAAAATACCACCAAGGTCTACCTTTGTTGTGAAAGTGACTGATGTTTGTGGCACACCTCCACTAGGGTCAAGTGGCTCAAATACCCATACTGTATGGATCTTTCCTAAGATATTCCTAGCCTTCACTGGAAAGTCTACCTGAAGTTGGTCTGTATCTGCAACATCAATAATAACTTTGCCATCATCTTGCTTGAACCAGGTAACTTTACTCCGACCATCACGTGGAGAAAAACCAGGGAGACCAAGGTCCCTTGTTGTGATGTAGTAGAGAGTGTGGGGATTAACATTTACTACCTTCATAGTGGTTATCCCATTCGTTTTAGCTTTCTTCATTTCGTTTCTACTGTTTAGACCAACTGTTTCATTTGCTGCACACTCCTCTACGCTCGCATCAACCACAGTAGTGGCAAAACCAGTCCCACTGCTTGCCCCATCAACATGAACTAGCTTCATCTTGACCCTCTCATCAGAACTCTTCAGTTCGTGAAAGTTTTCCTCCACCTTGCACTTCTCATAGAATTCTTTCCCCTTCCTAATTGCTTTCTCCTCCTCCTTGGTATAATCTTGAGGCTCATTCTTTATGATATTTGCAAGGTATTCCAGCGCAGCCCTGTCAATCTTGTCATCACTCTGGTGAAACTTCTTCCGCAATTCAATCATGTTGCTTGCATACCAGGTTGACAAGCGATTCATGACAAAACTTGGCACAGAGCCCTTGATGTCCACCTTGGAAGCAAATGTGACTTTAGTCTGGGGAACGCCACCAGTGGTTATGAGTGCTTCAAGCAACCAGGTAGTTGTTGCAGATGCATGCACAGTTCCAGAGATTAAGCTGGTTCTAGCTGATGCACGCTGGGTTCCTGATCTTATGCGTGCAATTCTTGTTCTTGCACGAGATATTCCCGATTTTCTAAGTTCAACACCTGCACTCAATGGGAAGTCTTTGTTTAGCAAGTTGGTGTCTTTGTACACTGTCCAGCATTTTGTACCTTCCTTCTCTTGCTGCCAGCATACAATTTGCCTCCACTCCCTATCAGAGAATCCTCGAATCCCAAGGCTCCTCCTGTTCAAATACAGCTGTGAGTGGTTGTTCAGCTTCTTCGTTTCTATGGCCTTGTAATTTTTCCCAATTTTGGCCTGCCTCTGCCTTGAATCCTTAATGAATTCGTACGCCACACACTCTGCAAGTGAAGCATCTATGACAGTCTCACACATGCCAACCACCAAGCCTTCACCATCAAGGTGCCCAGTTTTTAACTTGACCCGTTGGTCTCGGGTCTTCACATTCTTGAATTTCTTGCTTGCCATGCACTTCCCATAGAACTCCTTGCCGTCCCTTATAACCGCCTCCTCCTCCTCGGTGTAATCCTGTGGCTCATTCCTAACAATATTGGCAAGAGCCTCCAGCGCAGCTTGGTCAATCTCCTCATCAGTCTGTTTGGTGTCACCGACACTGACTGGGGACAGTTGGATCCCTTCGACTTTTTCGTCCTCCAGATTTTCGGCGTCGTCAAGCTCGTTGGGAGGATCGTAGGCGCGAGTAACGCGTCCCTTCTCCATATCATTGTCATTGATAAACTCAATAATATCGTCAGGAGCACCAACAATCTCCTCATGTACTTCGCTCTCTACGTCAAAATTTTGTTCTTGGTCAGTGAGGCCCCTCTCGTTGTCGTTTACGGCGACGACTTGCTCGTCCTCCTGCTTGGGGCTAACTTTCATGCTCAAGAGGGGGGGGAAGGCTGAAAGGTGGAAGGGTAGTTTGGGGATAAGTGAGATTTTTTTGAAACGGTATCGGTCGTGGCGAGATAATGAGGGACAACAACAGTTGTCGCTAATTAATTTACGGCGATTGACTCCAGTGCAGTCAACCAACCCCACCGTCCTGGTCGAGGCACCAAGGTGGATATGAGCTGAGGCTTGGATTTTTACGTTGCGGTCGTTTATTCCTCAATTTACGTCTTGTACCCCCCGAGTTTGGGTCTCTATGCACATTCTTACCTTCAACGAAGCTTTTACAGGGGCTAATTCTTGGGGTTTACTTTGGCTGAGGACGGGAAGGGGAAAGGGGGGGAGGTGGTGAGGGATAAAGGGTGATAATATTCGTCAAAGAACCTCAGTAAGTCCGGGTGAGGGTATCGTAAGCCCGGGAGTGTAGCTAAAATCTCCGTCAGGCATCTCATGAAGATGAATAATCCATGGATCTGGAATTTACTGGTTTCGGGGGAGCTCTTCAGATTTCTATATACTGCCGAATTTGTGTTTCTTTTGCATTAAACGCGTCAACTAATAGACAATGGTCACTCCTCGTACGTCCTCACCTCTAAGTTTTCGCTATTCTTGGTTCTTTTCAAAAATTAAAAATGTGGGTCAAGTTGGTTCATGTGCTAAACTGTTTAGAAGTGGGGGGGGTGAAAACGAACGGGGACGGACGGGGCGACCACAGAGGGGGATGGGGAGCACCTCGAGCCTTCTGCATCACAAACTAATTTCAAAAAGTACCATAATTATGGGGTAAAGTGTGACGTTATGAATGTCCTCCCTTCCCCCTCTATTACCGTTCCTCAACCAGTAGTCTCTCCAGCACTCCGTCATAGATCGGTAGCACAGTCGCAGCCACCGGTCCGGCCCTAGCAATAGTAGGTCCTACGCCCTTCCAGAAACCTGCCCAACCCTTCTCCCTCCAGATATTCCTAGCCATGTCCAAACTACCTGGAGTGTCCCCGCCTCCCGGATTCAAAACGTGGTGTGCGTATATCTTCGACCTAACCGTATCAGCCGGGAATATAGCCGCCCAGCAAATGCACCCTGCCGCCGCTGCTGCAGCCATTCTCTCCCAAACCGTAACTTCTAGTGCGCTCTTGTTCCCTTCTCTTGCAATCCACCTTTTCCCGGCCTCGTAAACTAGCATATACAAACCCCTCCCCCCACCCTCGCATGCAACATGTGCACCGTACCCTACGTAGAAGTTTCTCATTGTCGCCGTGCTCCTTGGGGACCCCTTGTGCCACCAGGTTTCAAGGACGACCTCCTTGAGGGTTAGGGAGGGACGGACTTGCTGGGTTGTCTTTACTATTATGAAGGGGGAGGTTAGAAGGGATACGACTGCGCCAGCGAGGGCGCCGGAGAAGGCTACAGAAAGGAGGGAATCATCGGTTAGGTAGTTGGGACCTGTAGATATGCCGTACTGGGGGAAGGAGGGGAAGCGGAGGAGGGAGAGATGAGGACAGGTGGGGAAAGGCTCATGTTACTTAAACACGAACGTGATGAAAAGTAAACCCCTCACCTTTTCTCCCTCAACTGTGCCCTTGTTGATCTCCTTTCTAAAAAGCGCTCTCCTAACATTGTCGTAGATCGCAAAGTTAACGCTTGCAACTGCCCCCACTGTCATTAAAGGCGGTCCGACGCCGCTATAAAGTACCATCAGCTCCTTGCCTGTCCTAGGCATCCTACCTGCGCCGCCGGTTTGGAGGGCGACCTTTAAGCTGTCTAATGGGTGACCTATTAATAGACCTACAGAACCTGCTATGTATCCTGCTGTTATTGAGGAGAACACAGTTGACAGTGTTGTTGAATTGGACACTCTGGTTGATCGACGAGTTAGGAGTTGAGAGGATGGATGAGAGGGGGGGCGATACATTTTTAATTAATCCTAACAGAGGTTGGAGGTGCAGTGCCGGAAGTCGGGGTTGGTGGGAGATTGTATTTATATAGGTAGTGTGTGAGTGTATGTATGTTTTTGTGGTATGCGTGTGTATGTGTGTATGTTTCAAGTTTGTAGAGGTATTAACGAAGTCCTATGTGATGTTTCACGAATTGAAATTGGGGTCCAGGTTGGAGTACGAATCGCTCCCTGACTTCAGACTTTCAGACTTCGTTGGTGAGATTTTGCCCCTCCATCCCCATCCTTCAATCGTTCATAAATCAGTGACGAACACCCTCCTCAAGCTCCTAGAGCTTTTGACTCTAATTTCTCCACCGTCTTAATATCCCACGGCTCTCTCCAGCTCCATATCTGCCAGCTGCTCAGACCCGACCCTCACCACAATAAACCTGTTCACTTCAAAACTACCACCTTGCATCCTATCCCAACATGAATAATGAGGAAGACAGCCCCAACAGCGAGTGCAGCATCAGCTTCAAGCCCTGGTACATGATTGACAACCCTGTTGTGTGGGGGGGGCGGCTTTACGAGATGGACCTTCTGAAACAATGCTGGAAAGTGAAGGAGGAGGGCTTCGACCCTGCGACGAACAGGACTATAACCAACTCGCAGCTCGTGACGTGCACCAGCATTGCGACGATCATCCATGATTGGAAAAGGCACAAGCAGGAGCAGAAGCAGGCGGTCGCTGAGATCAGGAAGAAGATAACGGAGGATAACAAAAAGGCTTTGCTTAAGCAGAAGAAGAAGCAAGAGGAGGAACACAAGAAGGCCCTTCTGAAGCAGCAGAAGAAGCTAGAGGAAGAACACAAGAAGGCCCTTTTAAAGCAGCAGAAGAAGCTAGAGGAAGAACACAAGAAGGCCCTTCTGAAGCAGCAGAAGAAGCTAGAGAAGGAGCATGAGGAACAAGTGGGAGAGATGAAGAGAGAACACGAAGATGAGAAGAGCGAACTGCAGAGGCGACGTAAAGAGGGCGATTCTGAAAACTCGAAGCTCCGGCAGACATCGAAGGCCCTGGCGGTGACGATTTCCGAGAACAAGAAGACAATAGCTGGCAACGTGAAGAAAATGGCCGAGGCCGAGGCCACGATAAAGGGTCTAAGGGACACAGTCGCAAGGCGAGAAAAATCAATTAAGGAACAGCTCGTGGCGAACTTGGCCGATAAGCATACCATCTCCAGCAAGGAGGAGGAGATCGAAGGCCATGAGGCCACCGTCAAGTATTACAAGGAGAAGTTCGAGGAAATTGAACGGGAAGTCACAGCGAAAGAGGAATCTATCGAGGGCTACCAGACCTCCATTGAGGTCCACACAGAGCGAGTCGACAATTTGAGGCAAACACTCATCAAATTGAAGGTCGAATATGATGCCATGGATGAGAAGCATCGTGAATATAAGAGAAAACACGAAGAAGAGAAGAGAAAGAGGGAAGATAAATTCGAAAAGAGAATAAACGAAGTGAAGGCTCACTTGAAGGGGAAGCACTCGCAACAAATCACCAAGTTAAACGACAAGATTGCCCAACTAGAAGCTGCGAGCAAGAAGAAGGCAGCAGTTCGCACCAATATCGAGGATCTCAGGGCTTTAGTGGAAAGCGCCGAGTCGAAAGTGTCCGAGGCTGAGTCTAAACTGACCGTGGTGGAAAACGCGAAGCAAAGGCTGCAGATGCAAATCAAAGCTGACCATGTAACAATAAGCGAACTCAAGGCGACGATGAAAGAGCTGAAGAAAGGCGACGTTTGCACGCTAGGGACAATGATGGAACTGGAGAGTGAAAAGAGCCAGAGACTGCAAAAGAAGCTGCTCCATGCGGAAGAGATGGCGAAGGAGAAGAAAAATAGCGTCCTAAATTTCAACCAGCTGACAGATGAGGTCAATGACTTGTCGCACAAGAACGCGGACTTGGAGAAGGACAACGCCGATTTACGGAAGGAGAACAACGTTTACGAAACAATGGTGGGCTCCTGGACCGAGAAGCTAACGATGTCGAAAATGGAGATCGCGAGGCTGCAGCAAGAGAAGAAAGTTCTCTCTGAGGAAAACACGCGCTACGAGAACACCATAGTTAAGTCTGATGAGAAGATCGCCCTATCGAACACAGAGAAGGGTCAGCTGCAGGAGGAGATGAAAGACCTGGCTGCTCTGGTCAAGTCTCACAAGTGCGACCTCGATGTAGCGAAGACAAAGTTGAAGATGTCGAACAAATCTAACGAGGACCTTGACAAGGAAGTGCACGATCTGCAGGAGAAGATCGACGTACTGAAGCGTGAAAACGAGCAAGCACAGGAGGAATCTAAGCAACTTAAGGAGCACGAAGAAACGACATGTGCCTTGGAGAAGAGGGTAGAAGAGGCGGAGAAAGATCGAGATGCCTTGGAGAAGAGGGTAGGAGAGGCGGAAAAAGATCGAGACACACTTAAATTCTTTGTCAAGGAATACGAGGAGACAATCAACGCTAAAACCTTTGAGATTGCTAAGATGGGATTGGAGATTGAAAAGCTAGGGGCAATGATGGATTTGGAGATTGAAAAGAGACTGCTAGAGAATCTGCATCATGCCGAAGAGATGGAGAAGGAGAGGAAAAAGAAGGTCCCCCTCTACGGTCATTTCACTCACCTCCCTCCCTCTTCTTACCGTCCCCCTCTAATCCTCCCGACCTCCTCACTCCATCCCCCCCCATCCCTCTCTCCATCCCTCCCTCTTCCTTCTTCATCCACAACGGTACAACCCCAACAAACTCCAAAAACCGATCAATCAATCACGATAAGCAACCTCCGCCGTATGCAGGAGTACAACTACACCAACCAAACAATGTCCGACCTTTACAATCGTCCCTCCCCCTGCACCTCCCCCCTTTTTCCTAAGCACTGTGTTCCCGGCCCGAGGGCGTGCGGCCGGTGCTCGGGCTGTAAGTCCCTCTCAGCCGAGGGTGTGAAGCTGGTGAAGGAGTGCTGCATGTTGAGAGGTTGGTCCGCCATCGCAAGCTACATTATTTTCAGGATTGACGAGGGGAGGGAGGGGAGGGCGCCGAAGGGGGGGGCGCCGAAGTTGGGAAGAGAGGACGTGGAGTTCTTCACGAAGGCTTGCGAGTACGTTGAAAGGATGGGGTGGGAGGGGACAGTTGCGTTGCCTGAGTTTCAGCGTGTTAAGTGGTACTTGACTTTACTGGGCGGGGGGATTGAGGGAGGGGGGGGGGACTTGTCTCACAAGAACGCCGCTTCATCTGCTCCCGTTGCCAAGACTGCCGCTTCATCTGCTCCCGTTGCCAAGACTGCCGCTTCACCTGCTCCCGTTGCCAAGACTGCCGCTTCATCTGCTCCCGTTGCCAAGACTGCCGCTTCACCTGCTCCCGTTGCCAAGACTGCCGCTTCACCTGCTCGCGTTGCCAAGACTGCCGCTTCACCTACTTCCGTCGCCAAGACTGCCGCTTCCCACTTGGAGAAGAAGTCGCAAGGGTTGGGAAGTCGCAACGCAAAATTACGGAATGAGAACAAAGGGTCAGCTCATTCGTTCGGGTCTGGTCCCGAGCTTAGGAAGGCTGTCGGGGAATGGCTGGGGAATCAAGTGAACGCCATATCATTGTACGGTCACATAAAATACTGGGATGTGTCAGAAGTTTGGGACTTTATGGGGCTATTTGACGGAGCTACTTCCTTCAATGAAGATTTGAGCAGGTGGGACACGTCAAACGGTAAGAGCAAGCGTACTATGAATTTCACGTTACCACTTCTAACTCCAATCGTTCAGCTACGAGAATGAATAACATGTTCCGAGGTGCAAGCAGCTTTGATTCAGACTTAGGTGACTGGGATGTATCAAAATGTGCCGCCATGAATGGCATGTTTAATGGAGCCCGAAGCTTCACAGGGAGGCGCCTGTATAATTGGAACGTCTCGGAGTGCAGGACTATGATCCAGACGTTTGATGGAGTGCGCTTCGACGTATGGGACAAAACGAAAAAGTGGAGGGCACACCCCAAATGTAAAAGTGAGAACAATGTGTCATATCGCAGCCGCCATATACCGCCCATATCCTCACACTCTAACCGCTTTCGCTCATCACAGCCGACTGGTGGGTGGGATCATCTGCTACCATTGCCAAGACTGCCGCTTCCGACTTGGAGAAGGACAACACGAACAAGGGGTCAGCTTATTCGTTCGGGTCTGGTCCCGAGCTTAGGAAGGCTGTCGGGGAATGGCTGGGGAATCAAGCGAACGCCATATCATTGTACGGTCACATAAAATTCTGGGATGTGTCAAAAGTTAAGGACTTTGGAATGCTGTTCCAAGGAGCTACTTCTTTCAATGAGGATTTGCGCAGGTGGGACACGTCAAACGGTAAGAGCAAGCGTACTATGAATTTCACGACACCACTTCTAACTCCAATCGTTCAGCTACGAGCATGCATAACATGTTCCGAGATGCGAGCAGCTTTGATTCAGACTTGGGTGACTGGGACGTATCAAAATGTATCACCCTGAATGGCATGTTTGATGGAGCACGAAGCTTCACAGGGAGGCGCCTGCATAATTGGGACGTCTCGAAGTGCAGGACTATGATCCAGACGTTTCATAGAGTGAGCTTCGACGTATGGGACAAGACTAAAAAGTGGAGGGTACACCCCAACTGTAATGGTGAGAACAATGTGTCATATCGAACCAACCGCCCATATCCTCACACTCTTAACCACTTTCGCTCATCACAGCCGACTGGTGGGTGGGACTGCAAGGAGGATCCAAGAGGACTACTACTAGTTTGCAATCGTCGAAGGTGACACGTTCTAATCCGTTTAAGGTGGGACTGTCAGGGTTTGGATCCAAAAGGAAAGCTAGTTTGCAACCGTCGAAGGTGGGACTGCAAGGATCCAAGAGGAAAGCAAGTTTGCAACCGTCGAAGAGGAGTCCCCCCCCTTCCCAAAAACGGCTGCGTTATCGTTAGATTCATAAATATTCGTATTTTATTTTTTAAGGCGCTATGATAATTCCTATTCCTTTTCCAACTCCGCGGCCTCTGCCGCCAACGCCACCGCCGCCAAGGCCTCCAACGCGAACATGCTCGAGAACCTCGTCGACATCCGCAAGTACGACGTCCCCTACGTGGTAAGATGCTGCATCGACCTCGACATTCGAGCCGGCCAGTACTACGACGTAACCATCCTCCCTGACAAGATATAGGAATTCCTACCTGGTAGGCGCATGATTTCTGCCCCACACCCCCCTTCTCCAAAAGCTGTTGTTCTCCTGTTCTGACACTCGTTATAACTCTTAAGCGGACTTTATATCGTCTAGTAGTCAATAAGTGTTGATTAAGCTCTCGAATAGGCTCTCGAATAGGCTCTGTTTGGTTGTGATTGACTAGTTACTCATCATGAGGACGCCCGTCCTCTTCCTCTTCATCCTCTTTATCAGTCTATTTAAGAGGCTAACATCAAGCGATATAAACTATTATGAAGTATTAGAACTTAAACCAACAGCAACACAAAACGATGTTAAAAAAGGTAAGAATTCACACTCACTTTTCACACCTCCCTCCGATAAACTCCACACACACACACACAAACACCCTCATCCCCCCACACAAACACACACAAACAACAGCCTACCGTCGTTTAGCTCTTCTCCACCACCCTGACCGCAACGCCGGTTCAGACGATTCAACCGAGAAGTTCAAGTTAATCTCCGAGGCCTACACGGTCCTATCTGACCCGTCACAACGTAAAGTTTACGACACACGTTCTCAATATGATTCCTTCTCTCCTCGTAGTACTTCCTCTAGATCTCGTAACCGTAATACCTACCGTTACGGTGATTCCCGTGGTGGTTCTTCTAGAGAAGATCCATTTGCTCAGTTTGATGAACTGTTCAGGAACGACCCTTTCTTCGCATCTGCGTTTGAAGGACTCGACGATTTGTTCACACAGACTTTCAAAAAATCTGGTTATGAGAAGCGTGGAGAGAGGAAATATAACGACAAAGATAACGGGTGGGATTCCGGAGCTCCTTACAGCGAGTTCAACACGAATTCAAAGTCCTCCCACTCTTCTTCAGCTTCTTTTTTAACTGATCCCGTAGGTTGGTATTTCGGTAAACCCTCTACCCAAGGTTGGTTTCCCTTCATAATAACAACCCTATTCCCAAACCTTTCTTTCACAGTAACAACTACAATTAACGGTCGTTCTGAATACTCCTCTTACACAAAGGGTGGTAATTCAGACGGTACTTTAAAGAGTAGTAAAGTTACCTTGAATGATGCCGGTGAGGAGGAGGTAATTAGGCGTATTAGAAAAGGGGGGAACGAAATTGAGGAAAGGGTTGTTGATGGGGTTGTTGTTAAAAGGATTGTTAACGGAGTTGAGGAAATTGTTGAGAGAGGGGGAGGGGAGAGGGAAAGGAGGAGGAATATCGATAGAGGGGATAAGGGGGGAAGGAAAAAGAAGAAGACGAAGAAGAAGACGACGAAGAAGACATCCAGCAAGAAAAACATTGATAACGTCGAGTCCCCAGAGTTGTGAATAAGAATCATCCTTTAAATTCCATTTTCAAATGATCTCATCAACCCTTCCCCCCCCCTACCCCTCTTCCCTCTTCCCCTACTTCAAAATGCGATGCTATGTCTCCTATACCTTGGGTTAACCCCTCTCCCAATTCTCTTTTGTCTTCCCTCCCTTGTACTACTAACGTTCTCCTCGATTACACCGTTGTTACTTGTAGTAATAGTAGTTGTCGTATCGACGCTAATTCATTTTCAAATGTTCTCATTACTCCCTTCCCCCCCCCTACCCCTCTTCCCCCTTCCCCCTTCAAAATGCGATGCTATGTCTCCTATACCTAGGGTTAACCCCTCTCCCAATTCTCTTTTGTCTTCCCTCCCTTGTACTACTAACGTTCTCCTCGATTACACCGTTGTTACTTGTCGTCATAGTTGTCGTTGTAGTGTTTACGGTAGTTGTAGTCTGCATGTTATTGCTACCGTTGTAATCACTCCTGCCTTCTCCGTTACTTGTTTCCCCTCCATTTTTTTTACTTTCCCCTCCCTTTCCCCTCGTTTCTTCTTCCTCTTTCCCCTGTCCAATCGCTCGTCCTTGTTGTCCTCCTTCCTTCCCTCCCGTTTTTTTTTCTCTTTCTTCTCTTTCCCCCATAAGCACCCAGTCCTCTTCTCTTTTAACGAATCTCCCTTTAACCCTAACTCTCCTATCCGCTAGGTCTTTCCTGCATCCGTACCTGACTTTCTTCTTCCAGCATCTTCTCTCCTAAGAGGGAGAGAGAGAGAGAGAGAATTTGGGAAAGGGGAGGGGGAAGGTTAGCGTTGACATTTACCCCCTTCCCCCCCCTCACCCGAACCCTCCCCCTCCCCGAACCCTTAACTCTTAAATCTTCGCGCTTCGCGGGGGTATTAACTCTGCGCCTCCGGCGCTCACCTTTTTTTTCTTAAACCTTTCAATAATCCCCTTCCTTTCCTCCTTATTATAAATCCCGACTCTCCCATCCTTATTATAGATCCCCTTAAACCTCTCCATAAACCCCGGCAACTCAGGTGAGTGATACCAATCCATATCATCATCGTATTCCAACCCTTCCTCCGTAGTAACTCCCTCAGATATACCGTTAAAGCCAATGCCGCCATGATACTCTCCCCCCTCCCATACCCCCGGACTTAACCTTCCTTCATCCCTTCCACCTAATTCGTGCATGCTATTGCTCCTCCCTCTTCCCCTCTCGTTCTTCGCACCTCCTATTTTTTTCCCTCTTTTCGTAGAATGTCGAGAGGTAAGAGGAACATGGTCTGGGTATTGTGAGAGTTTACTGCTTAATAAACTCACCCTACCCCCTTCTGCAACACCACCGACTTGTTGTGAGCTACCCTGTCGTGAGCCGGTGGGTGCGAATGCTCCTACAGACTCCTCGTAAGTACTGTTATAATCCCCGACTTTACTGATACCTTGTAACAGGGTTAAGAGGGTGGGTTTACCCTCCTTTACTTCTGGTGTGTTTAACGCACTTCCAGGTATACGCGTGTTTGAGGTGGTGGGTTTGAATACTGAGGATGTAAGGAGGTCTGATGATTGACCGACCGTAGTCTCAGACTTGTGTTCCTTAAACAGTTTCTCCTCCGTAGTGTCCTTTGTTTCAACATCCCCCCCATGTGAAGAGTGTACGATGGGGTGTTGTGATATACCCCTCATAAGTACGTCCATCGCGTTACCTTCAACTCTTGATGAACCCTCGCTACGAACAACTTTCGTGAATGGTATCTCCCTCGGTAGATCGTTCGTCGTTGTAGGGGTTGTCTTAGGCTTGGTGGGAGGGTTGTGATGTCCCCCCGTCGGTGGTGGTGCGATACATGGTGCTGAGCTGTCTGATGAGTAAGATATTGCGGCGTCGACGGAGGAAGTGGAGGAACTTGTACCGCTGGTTGAAGTGGGGGGGGGGGAGGGGGATACCTTGAAGGTGGGGGGGGGGGGAAGGTCACTTGAGGGAGGCATACTATGAGGAGGAAGAGGGGGAGAGGGAGGTGGAGAGGACGGTGGAGAGGATTGTGAGAATTTGAACGACCATTGAAAGCAAATTGGGGGGAAATGACGTTACCTTTGAGTTTGATTGGGTGGTGTTGGTCCATTGGTGGCAACGTTCTTTTGTATGTGTTGTATATTAGTCATTATAACTTGTTTTACTGGATAATTAGCATCCTTTATTGTTTCATTCTTGTTACTTGTTGTATTCTTATCGTGTTGAGTGATATTATCATCGTATTGTGTAGTTTGTGAGGTATTTAGAAGAGATACTAATTCACTGGCGTCCGATGGACGACGTTGGAAAGAGAGGAGAAGGTCAGCGTGGTCCATATTTTAGCCGTCAGAAAGTGTTCTTGAGGGATGTTAGAGCACAATATCGTTATTATTCCTCTGTGAAATCACGTAAACAGAAGTAGAACTCTTTTGAAGTCTGACAGGAAAGTGGAGGGCGAGAAAGTGGAGGGGAAACATGGGGTGGGTGAGTGGGTGAGAAATAAATACCCAAAAAGATCTGCTATTCCACGTGGTTGGTGCTTTCACGCATTGACGTCTGCAACGCCCTTGCGCAAAACTTGTTGCGGTAGCTACGCTGCCAGCGCAAGGGCGTTGCAGGTACACAAACCTTCCTTCAACTTTCTTGTCCTCCAGTCCATCCACTCTGGGCCCAGAATCTGGACTCCTTTTTGTTCCTCATTTTCATTTGTCCCCAATAGTTTCCTTATTCATACATATAATGTCATCAATAGCATCGTAAGTAAATAATCCTCATACATCTTCATTACTTCCTTCTCAAGTAGCTTTATCTTGTGTCATGCTTTACTTTAAAGAGGCCTTCATTCCGTCCACGCTGGTGTGGGTTATGGTTAGCAGTCTTTTGTGTGCTCTCAAAGTTTACTTGACTGAAGCTCTGGGATAAAGTTGGATTTAAGACCTTACTGTATACCGCGCGGTATCATGGTTGTGTATTGGCTTACGCAAGTACTGTACTTTGGTAGGAATCACTGTACTTAGGAAGCAGAAAAGGCTGATGTGTGTGTTCTGAAGAAGTGCCGTTGTTCGCGTGTGTCGGCGTTCGATGTGTGCCCTATCAAGGGGAATAAAAGGGTGTGAGTTTAGACCTTAATCACACACCAAATTGCTAACCTTTAAAACCACCCATACACACAATACCCCTTCCCCCCCCCACACACACATCAGTGCCGCGTTCAACTCAGCACCAGACCCCTCGAGTTACCTCCCCTCTTCCTTATCCACCCTCCCCGACCCCACTCTCGATTCATGTTGTGCACGTGATGAGTTAGAGATATCAAAGAAAAAACGCGTTATGTCCTTAATCCGTTCCCGCGATACTATTGGAACTAGAGAGAGGATGGAGGTTATAGAACGTTCTAAAATCCGCGGCGAGGATATTGACGTGAACCCTGGGCATAATTGTAAATGCGAGGGATGTGGAGAGGGGGGGAAGGATGTTTATAGTATGTTGAACATGGTTACTCAATTGTTAGGTGGGAATGAAGGGATGGAGAGAGTTGATGGTGGGGGTAGGGATATCGGAGATGATGATGAAGGTTTGGATGGGTTTTACGTTGACGATGACTCAGACGATGGAGAAGCACAAGGATTACGTCGCTCGTCAAACTCCTCCGCAAGCTACGGCTCCTCAAATGACTCTGACGGTGAATTCGATTACCTGTTAGATGAGGTTGAGATAGAATCACCCATGGAGGCGCAGGTTAAGAAACTCCTAGCCTCGGAACACGATGCTATTTCTAACCTACATAAATTCGGGTACGACGGTAGTCCAATACAGTTCAGTTCCACCTCACAAGTCGCTAAATTCCTACCGACAACACTATCGTCGAACAGAGTGTTAACAGAGCTACAACCGCTGAGTGAACTACTACCCGATAACCACACTGTTATACACGTGTATGATAGAACTGAGGTTACCGATGCGGTTGTTGATTACGCGTTGATTGGCGTGAGCAAGTATTTCAGGGGGACCAGATTCGTTAGAATTGACGGAGACGTACTTACAGGAACAACAGGCACATCAAACCAAGGTGATTATGAGGGTACGGAGGGTAGTGTTAACCTCTCCTCCTGGCTCAACTCAAACACCACCACTCAAGCACGTGGTATACTAGTACTCAAGGGTACACAGGTAATTAAATTCGAACCAAACGCAACCGTATACACCTCGGGTTCCGAACCTGGTAACGTAGCGAGTAAACTCGAAATGATCATCGGAGAATTACACACGGAATCTATACATAATGACGTACATGGGGATGACGTTTTTAAAGAAGTTAAGGAGGAGGTTTTAGGGGTGGAATACGGGGTTAGGAAATGGTTAAGTTACGTAGGTATACCACCTTCGGAAGACGGGGTTCAGGAGTATGTTAAAAAAGCATGCGCGGAAATTAATAAGAATCCTACTAAAACTGTACGTAAAACGAAGGAGGAGGATGATGATGATGATGTACATTACTGTGATGTTGAGGGGTGTGGGAAAATGTTTCAACATACACATGTAGGGACGGGGGTGGGAGAAGGGATGGTCGATTTGGGGGGGGTTTAATAGGGTATTGGGGAAGGAATTTTTTAAGGGGGGGTATGGGAGAAGGGTTTATGTGGAGGCGCTGAAGGCGCAGAGTTAACGTTACTTAGGGTTAGGGAATGTGTGTGGAAGTGTGTGTGGGAGTGTTTCTGGGAGTGTGTGTGTGGAGGAGGTTACGGGAACGGGAACGGGAACGGGAACGGGAACTGGTGTTGGGTGAAACGGGGCGTAAGAATATGAGTTGTACTTGATGGATGATTTGCATTACAACTTAAACAGACAACCGTTACATGACTCTCATTCCACCTCGGATGATTCTCCTACCCCACCACCGCCTCCTCCCCCTTCTTCTTCATCAACTTCCTTCCCCCCTCCCCCCCCCCCCACGGCCCCTTCCTCCATGACCTCGCCCGCCCTTATCTCCACGTCCAACCTCAACTCCTCGACCCTCCTCTCCCTCTCCTCTACACCCTGGAGCATCTTCCATACCCTCCTTTCCTTCTTACCGACCTCCTTCTCCCTCCTCTCAGTCTCATTTTCCCGACGTCCAACCTCCTTCTCTCTGCTCTCCACCGCTTCCTTCCTGCCCTGGACCTCGACTCTTTCTACCCCCAGCTTCCTAACCGCCTCCCTGATCCCCTCCATCTCTCCTTCAACCCTAACCTCCTTCTCCTCCATCTCCTCCTCCTTTCCCCTTCTCACCCTCTCCAGTTTCTCAGCCTCCCCAAGCGCCTCCATAACCTTCCCCTCCCTCTCCCTGATAACCTTCTCCCTCCCCTCAAGCTTGCTCTGCATAAGCGCGACCCGTTCAACCTCCCCGTTCACCTGGTTCCTCAACCTCTCCAAGAACACGCGCTCGCCGGACAGAACCTTGCGGTCGCGGGAAACAGAATCCAAACCGTCGGACGCCTCGCGACGACGACGGTTCACGTCGGCGCGGTCGGACTCGACGAGGTTTATCTCCTGAGGAAAGTTTTTCGTGAGGGCGTCCGTGTCAGATGAAAAACTGGGAGGTTCTCCCAAATCAATCAATGGCCCGCAACACTTTTTCCTATTCGCCCCGCCCCCCACCCCTCGCCAACATTCCTGCCCTACTCACCTCCTTCAGCTCCCTTTCCCACTGCTCCAACTCCGCCTTCTTGACTTCTAGCCTCTCCCTCGCCATCCCAACCGCCTCCTCGGTTTTCATTATGCCCTCCTCAACCTTCTTCTCCCTCTCGTCCATTTCCCTCTCCCTACCCTCTACTTCCGACTCCCTTTTCACCACCTCCCTCTCTTTACCCTCCAGCCCGTTCTCCCTATCTGCCACCCTGCCCTCCCTCCCCCCAACCCCCCTCTCTCTTCCCTCCACCTCGACTAACCGTTTAACGATCTCTTCCTCCTTTGCCGTCAATCCCCTCTCAATCTCCTCGCACTCTCTCTCCCTCTCGTTAACCACCCCTTCCCTCTCCTCGCACTCTCGCTCCCTTCCCTCCAAAGCGTCCTCCTTCTCCGCCATTGCCGTCTCCCTTCCCTCAAGCACCTCCAATCCGACCTCAACCCTCCCTTCCCTCACCCCAACCTCCCCCTCCCACCTCCCTATTCTCCCCTCCCTCTCCCCCAGCGAGCTCTCCCTCTCCCCGCACCTCCTCTCTCTCTCCCCGACCCCCCTCTCCCTTTCTTCGACCTCAATTTTCATGGCCTTAATCCCCTCAATCTCTTCCTCGATCACAGACCTCTCGTTCAACCATAGGTCGCGCTCTGAGGAGATACGGGACTCCTCCTTGGAGCAGGAGAGGACGCGTGTCTCCAGGGCAACGAAGCTGTCCTGTAATTTGAGCTTGTTCCTCTCGCTCTCCTCCTTGACCCTCCTCTCCGCCGCCGCCCTCCACCAAACCAAGAACGCCCTCCTCCCCACCCTACCCTCCCACTCCCTGAACACCCCTCCCAACCTCCTTGCCAGCTCCCTCCTTCCTGTTTCCTTAACTTTCCCCCCAACCTCCCTCTCCCTTTCCCCTACAACCCTTTCCCTCTCGTCCAAGCTCCCCTCCCTCTCCTCCAATCTCCCGACCCCCGCCCCGACCGCCCACCTTCTCCACCCCCACTCCACAAGTCTCCTCCTAACTCCCCAAACCCCCACAACAACCTTAACCCCGGCGACCGCCCTTCTCCCTCTCTCCATTCCTTCCCTCCCCTTAATCTCCCTCTCCTCCCATCCCCTGATTCTACCCTCCCTCTCCCCCATTCCCTTCTCCCTCCCTTCCGCCCCCTTCTCTCTTACACCCACGGCCATCTCCCTTTGCGAGACCTCGCCCTCCCGACCTACAATAAGGGCCTCGCGTTTACTCCACTCCTTCTCGGCGGCTGAAACTTTACCCGTGACCTCCTTCAAAGAGGCCTTGGAGACCAAGAGAGCCTCATTGACCGAAGCCCACTCACTCTTCACCCTCTCGAGCTCGTTCTGCCGCGCAGGGGGGGGGGGGGGGGGGAGATTTAGCTTGGGCGGTACAGAGCGCGGTACAGAGCGCGGTACAGAGCGCGGTACGGAGCGCGGTACGAAGCTCCCCCTTGCTCGCCACATGGTCGTCTCACCTTCTTGTCCATATTTCCCGTCTCAATCTCGCCGACCTCCCTCTCCCGCATTTTGATCGCCGACATCATATCCCTGAGATTTTTCTCCCTTTCTTCTACATCCTCCACGACTGCCCTGACCTCTTTCTCTCTCCTCTCGACCTCCTCTCTGATCCTCTTGGCCCCCTCCTCCAAAATTGCGACCTCCCTCTCTTTCCTCTCCTGCATCAGCACCCTCCCCTCCAGCCCCGTCTCCGCTGCCTCGATCTCCCCCAATCTCAGCTCCAGCTCGTCCGCCCTTCTCCTCTCCTCAATCGCCTCCCTCTCCGCCCTAACCCTCCTCTCGACCAGCACGTCCTTCATCCTCTCGAGCTCCTCCCTCTCCCTCCTGACCACGTCGCGACCGGCGGAGCACTCGTCCGTTATTATCCCCTCCTGGATCTTCATGAAGCCGTACTCTTGCACGAGCCTGAGTGACCATGAGTTGAGCGAGACCGAGGTGGGGGAGTTGCGTCAGTTGAGCGACGAGAGGATCGCATCAAGCAAATACTCCCAAGTCGCCGCCTCTATTACACGCTTGTCGCTTCGCTTCGCTTCGATTGCCGCCCCACTTACCTCTCCCTCTCTTCCTCAAGCTCGCCCCTCATCCTCTCGACCTCGGCCTTCATGTCATCCACCTTGCCCTCCATCTCTTCCCTCTCCCTCTCGGCCTCGTCCTCCATCATTTCCTCCTTCTCCTTGACCTCCTCCTCCAGCCTCGCCACCCTCTCATCCATCTCCTCCTTTAATTTTTTCTCGCCTTCCCTGAGCATCTCCGCCACCTCCCTCTCCCTCTCCACCAACCTCCCCACCCTCTCCTGCATCTCCTGCTCCCTCGCCCCCACCTCTCTCTCCCTCTCCTCAATCGCGCTCTCCCTCTCCCCCACCCCCTTTTCCCTCGCCCCTACCCCCCCCTCAACTACCTCGACCTCTTCCCGTTCCACCACGACCTCCCTCTCTCTCTCCTTCAGCGCCCTCTCTCTCCCCTCCAATTCCTTCTCCCTCTCCTCAACACCAGTCTCCCTCGTCACCAACCCCCTCTCTCTATCTCCAAGGCTGCCCTCCCTTATTGTCACCTCCCTCTCCCTCTCCTCAACGCCCCCTTTCTTCCCCTCGACCTCCCCTCTAAGCCTCTCGAGTGCCTCCCTCTCGCCCTCCAGCCTCCTCCTCTCCCTCTCTGCCTTCCCTTCCACCTCCTTGATCCTCCTCTCCACCTCCACCTCGCTTCTCTCCTTGTCCTTCTCCATTCTGAGCTCCCACGTCCTCTCCCTCTCCTCGCTCTCCCTCTCCCACCTCTCCTTCTCCTCCTCCGCCTCCCTCTTAAACCTCTCGCCCTTCTCTCTCGCGACCCTGACCCTCTCCCCCTCCTCCGCGATCTCCATCATCTCCCTCCTAACCCTCTTCTCCCAGTCCTCCCTGATCCTCCTCCTCTCTTCGCCCTCCTCTCTCACCGACCTGCCCGCCTCAGCTCTCATCCCGTCCAGCATTTCCCTCAGCTTCTCGCACTCTTCCTTCTTCTCCTTCAACTCCTGCAGCCTCTCCCGAGTCTCTACCTCCATCCTCCTCATTCCTGCCTCCATCAGCCTCTTGGCCTCCTCCGTCTTCCTCCTTCCCTCCGCGTCCTCCCTCTCCCTGGTCTCCTTTTCCTCCAAGAGCGCCTTCAAAATCCTTTCCCCCTCCTTGCACTTCTTCCTCTTCCTCTCGACGTCATCCCCGAGCTTCTTAAGCTCCAACTCCAAGACTTCTCTCTCCTCCCTCAGCCCCTCAACCTCCTCCCTCTCCACCACAACGACCCTTCCAACCTCCCCCCTCTTCCCCTCCCACTCAAACTTCTCCCCAATTATCCTGTCCTCTTCCTCCCTGAGCTTCTTGATCTCCTCCCTGGCCATCTCCCTCGCCCTCTCAGCCTCAGCTTTCATCCTCGATACCTCCTCCTTCGCCCTGGACTCTTCCTCTGCGACTGCTCTCTCCCTTCCCTCCACCTCCTCTTTCCTCCTCTCAACGCCCCTCATTATATCCTCCCCCAGCTCGCACTCTGCAAGCCTGCGTTCAATCCTCCCCTCCTCCTCCACGACCGTCCTCTCCCTCTCCCCGAGTTCCCTCTCCAATTCCCTGGCCCTTCTCTCGTCCTCCCTGACCCCCTTCTCCCTGGATAGCAAGGCCGACGATTCTCGCTCGATTCGCACCTCGCTGTCCTCGATGGCCTTCATTTTCTTCTCGACGAACCTCTCCCTCTCAGCTATCCCCAACTCCTTGACCCCAACGTCCCTCTCCCTACCCTCAACCTCAACCTCCCTCCTGACGCATTCCTCCTTCTCCTCCCTAATCTTCGCCTGTTCCCCTTCCCTCCTCTTCTCGGCCTCGTCAATCCTGACAACGATGCTCCTCTCCTTGCCCTCTACTACGTCCTCCCTTGCTCTGAGTCTCTCCCCCGCTCCCTCGACATCCTTCTCCCTCCTGAAGACGTCCCTCTCCATGCTCTCCACGCCGAGCTCTCTCCCCCTCAGTGCGTTCTTTAACATCTCGACCTCCTCCACCTTTTCCCTCCAAAGTGCAATCTCCTTCTCCACGCCCTCCCGGCCCTCCTTCCATCTCTCTTCCTCCCTAGCTCTCCTTTCCTCGAGTTCCGTCAGTCTGCCCTCGAGCACGCTCCTGTCCTTCCTCAGTGCCTCCTCCCCCACCCCGACCTCGCCCTCCCTTCCCTCGACTTCGGCCTCTCTCGTCCCTAGCCTGCCCTCCCTCTCTTCCACCCCAGCCTCCCTCTCCTCGACGCCCAACATTACCAGCTTGACCCTCTCTGTCTCTATCCTTATCCTCTCCTCCCAGTCTTCCATCCTCTTCTCCTCCTTCTCGGCGTCGACCTCCCTATCCATTACCCTCCTCTCCCTCTCCTCAAGCCCCGCCTCCCGCTCCTCGGCCTCCTTCTTCTCCTCCTCGACTGCGATCTCCCTCTCCCCCACCTCCCTCTCTCTCTCTTCCGTCCCCTTCTCCCTACTCTCGACCTCTCTCTCTCTCTCGCCCATCACCCTTTCCACTTCCACCTGCCCAACCCTGACCTTTTCGAGTTCCCTCCTCAGTTCCTTCAGCTCGATCTTCTCCCGCTCCAACTTTTTCGCCTCCTTTTCTAGCCCCTTCGCCCTCTCCTTTCTCTCTTCCTCGCCTACCCTTGCCCTCTCTTTCTCCGCGTTCTCCTTCCTTCCAAGGTCCGCCGCCCTCAGCCTAACATTTTCGCCCTCCCTTTTCACCTTTGCCCTCTCCTCTGCCACCTTCCCCTCCCGCTCCCCAACTACCCTCGCCCTTTCCTCCAGATTTCTAACCTTGCCGTCCCACTCGCCCTCCAACTTTGACACCGCCTTCTCCCTAACTCCCACCTGCTCCTCCTTCCTAACGCACTCCCTCTCCCTCTTGGCCAGCCCAACCTTGCCTTCCTTCTCTTCCTTCTCCCAGCGAGCCCACCGTTTCTCTCTCTCTTCTTTGACCTCTCCCAACATCTTCTCCTTCTCGGCCTCAACCGCCACCCTCCTTTCG
Source organism: Triparma columacea (assembly GCA_030267965.1). Taxonomy (NCBI): domain Eukaryota; class Bolidophyceae; order Parmales; family Triparmaceae; genus Triparma; species Triparma columacea. The sequence continues at coordinate 23,487 of BRYA01000199.1, forward strand.
ATGTCACCCTTCACTCTTTCGACCTCCCTCCCGAGTCCCTCCTTTTCCTTCCTTAATCCTCCAACGTCACCCTGCAATTCTCCCCTCTCTGCCCTCAGACTCTCCACCACCTCACCCAACTTGTCCCTCTCCCCCTTCAATCTCCCAACCTCCCCCTCAACCTCTTCCCGCACCCTCTCAACATCCTTCGCAAGTTCTTCTTTCTCGCTCTTCAGCCCCCCAATTACCCCCTTCAACCCTTTCACCTCCTTCTCCAACCCTGAACTTTCCCCCCTCAGTGACTCAACGATCCCCACCGCCTTCTCCATCTTCCTCTCCTTGTCCTCAAGCTCCCCTTCCATCTTCCGCAGCTTCTCCTCTACTTCCACAAGACTCAGCTTCACCTCGATTCCAACTGCCCCCCCAACCCCCACACCTAGCGCCAACTTCTCGCTCTCTCCCATCCCTTCCACCTTTGTCAGCGCCCTCTCCCTGTCCTCCAACCTCTTCTTCTCTTTCTCCCTTGCCTCCTCCCACCTCTTGTGCTCCTCCTCAAACTCTTTCTCTTTCTCCTCCAGCGCCCTCTGCCTACTGTCGGCCCCCCTTACCCTCCCCTCAACCCTCTCCTCAACTCCCTCCACCTCCCTCTCCCTCACGCCGACACCCTTTTCCCTCTCCTTGACTTCCCCCCACCTCGCCTCTGTTTCCTCCTCCTTCCTCGCAACATCCGCCGCTCTCCTCTCGATCTCCCTTCTCTCCCCCTCGACCTCCCTGCTTAGCTTCTCGCTAACCCTCTCGATCTCCATCTTCTCTTCTTTGCACCTCCTTGCTTCCCTCTGGCTCTCCTCCACGTCCTTCTCCAGGCTCTCCCTCATCTTCTCGAACTCCGCTCTCTCCTTTTCGTGCATTTCCCTCCTCTTCTCGACCTTCTCCCGAACCCTGTCCGCTTCCTTCACCTCCTCCTCGGCGTCCTTGACCATGGCGTTGGCATCCTTCATGAGTCTTCTGCTCTCGACCTCTGCCTCCCCCTTAACCTCCTCGGCGTGCTCCAGCATCTCCCTGCTTCTGCTCTCCGCCTCCCCAGCCTCCTTCTCCCTCTTTTCGACGTCGGCCTCCCACCTCTCGACCTCTGAGGCCCTCTTTTCCCACTCCCGCTCCCTAGCCTCGACCTCAATATTTTCCTCCTTCAACTTGAACTCCCTCTCCTCAACCGCCCTCTCCCTGCCCTCCACTACCCCCTCCCTTCCCCGCAGCTTATCATCCTTCGACTCCAACCTCCCATGCTCATCATCCAAGTCTCTCTCCCTCCCCTCTACCTCCCTTCGTCCCCTCTCCACGTCCCTCTCCCTCTCCGCGACCTTGTCCTCCCTCTCCTCGACGGTCCTTTCCCTCTTCTTCCCATCCGCCTCGATCCTCTCTGCTTCCTCCCTCTCCTTGACCGCCGCAGCTCTATCCCTCTCCCCCTGTTCCTTCATACTCTCGGCCTCCGCAAAAGCCTTCCCCACCCTCCTCTCTCTCTCCTCCACCTCCTTCTCCCTCTCTTTCGCCCTCCTATTTCCCTCCTTTGCCTCCTCCACCAACTCCTCGGCCTCGTTCATAAGAGATATCTCCCTCGCCTCCAATTCCTTCTCCTTCTGTACCAACCCCCTTTCCCTCACCCCTACCTCTCTTTCCTTACTTTCCGCCCCCTCAAGAATTTTCTCACCCTCCCTAACCTTCTCCTCTCCCGTCTCAATCATCGCTTCGGCCTCCTTCCTCACCCTTCCTACATCCTCCCTCTCCTCCTTCAACTTGCCCCTCTCTCCTACCAACCTCTCCTCTCTTTCCACTGCCGTTCTCTCCCATCTTCCCTTCTCCTCCTCAAAATCCCTTCTCCCCCGTTCCACATCCTCCCTCTTCTTCTCGACTTCCTTCCTGGCCTTATCAACCTCACTCTCCATCTTCGCCCTCTCTTCCCTCCCTACCTTCTCCCTCTCGATAGCTTCCACCTCCATTCTCCCGACCTCCTCCTTCCTCCTCTTCACCTCTCCCTCCACAGCGACTCTTCTCTCCTCGATCTCCCTAATAACCTTCTCTCTCTCCTCCCTCGCTTCCCCCATTACCCTACCTCTCTCCTCCTTCGCCTCCCCAAGCCTCCTTTCCACGTCCGCCTCCAAATCGGCTCTAACCTTCTCCGCCTCGGTTCTGACATCTTCGGCTTCCTTCTTCCCCCTCTTGACACTCTCTTCGGCCTCCTTGATCATCTCCGAAGCCCTCTCAACGCTGGCCTGGTAAACCTTGGCGCCCTCCTCCTTGATCTCCCCTACTTCCTCCCGAGCTCTCTCCTTCTCCTTTTCATACTTCAACATCCTCTGCTCCTTCTCTGTCTCGATCTCCTTCAACCGCTCCTCCTCGATCTCTATCTTTTTCACAATCTCCATGACCTCCTCCTCCGTGGTTGCTAGCTTGGTCGTGAGGTGTTTCAAAAGCCTCCCCTTCTTTCCAATCTCCGTCTTTAGGTTCCCCCTTTCCTCCTTGAGCGCTTCGATGTCCTTCTTCAGGTCCCCCTCGGCTGTCTCCACTTCCTCCTTTTCTTCCTCCTTCTCCTCGACCGCCCCCCCCTCCTCCAGCTCTCTCTGAATGTCCTCCTTCATCCGCACAAGAGCTGCCCTCTCTGCGCCGATCCTCTTTCTCTCCTCCTTGACCTTTTCGACCTCCTTCCTCCCCTCTTCAACTGTCTTCTCCATCTCTCTCAGCCTCGCCTTCCAGTCCCCCTCCTTCTCTTCGTATTCCGCCTCCAACTTTCTCCTCATCTCCTTGACTATTCCACGCTCTCTCTCTACCTCGTCCCTGGCTTTTCGCTCCTTCGACCTGGCCTCTTCTCTCTCCTTCTCAGCCTCCCCCATCAACCTCTTGCGCATAACCTCCGTTTCGTGGTGTTCGTCGCGCCGGTATTTCTCCAGCTGGTCCATCTTGGCCTCGTGCTCCCTCTTCATCTTATCGCTCTCGTCCATTACCTTCCTCCTACCGTCCTCTAGCTTCCTTCCAACCTCGGCCTCCCTCTCATCCACCTCCGCCTCCCTTCCCCTAACCCTCCCCTCGAGCGCCTCCATTTCCGCGCCTTTCTCTCCGACCTCCTTTCTAAGAGCTGCTCTCTCCTTCTCGACAGCCTCGACGTCCTCGATACGTACCCTCTCTAATTCTTTCAGCTTGCTTTCCGTGTCTATTCTAAATCTTTCCTTATCCCCTGCAAGCTCCTTCTTCCCGGCTTCAATCTCTTCTCTTTGCCGGTCAAGCTCCCCCTCCATCGCCTTCACCCTCCTCTCCCAACCCTCCAACCTTTCTCTATGCTTCTTTTCCTCTTCCTTCCTCCTCTCGTCTGCCTCCTTGGCGTGTTTCTCCATTCGTTCCCGATCTTTCTGTAACCCTTCTTCTCTCCCCTCGACCTCGGCCGTCTTGGCCTTCAAAGCACCCTCCTTCCTCCCAAACTCCACCTTGAGTTTCCCTAGCTCCATCTTCTCCTTGACAATCTCCCCCTCCCTAGTCTCCACCTTCTGCAACTCCTCATCGACCTCGCTTCGCAGCTTCTTCACCCTCTCCTCCTCGATCTTGAGCCTCTCCTCTCTCCCCTTCAGGGCCTTCTCCTCTCCCTTCAACTCCCCCTCCCTCCGTTCCACCTCCCTCAAGCAGTCTCCGGCCTCCTTAAGCTTTCGCCTCCCCTCTTCCTCAAACCCCCTCGCCTTCTCCTCCCTCTCCTTGCTAAGCTCCAAGACACCACGTATCTTGTCCCTCTCCTCTTCAACCCTTGCCCTCTCCCTCTTTATGTCCTTCTCCTTTGCCTCGACGCCATGCTCGAGGGACCTCGCCTCCCCCAGCACCTTCTCGACCTCCTCCCTGTTCTTCCTTTCCCTCTCCTTCCCTTCATCGTCCCTCTTCTTGATCTGTTTCTCCCTCTCAGTGACCACAGCCTCCTTCCTCACCGCCGCCTCCATGCACCGCTCCGCGTCCGCCTTGACATCCGCGGCGTCGTGCTCTAGCTTCCTAACCGCGGTCTCCCTGTCCCGCACCTCGTGCTCCCGCGAGCTGACCTTCTCCTGCAGGCCGTGCAGCACCGACTGCTCCTCCTTGATCGCCTCCATCTCGCGCTTCACGGCCTGCTCCGTCGCCCTGATGGTCTTGCCCTCCCTCTCGATGTCGTCTACGAGCTTATTATACTCGAGTTCCTTCTCCCTGAACGCCCTCTCGGCGTCCGCCGATTGTTGTTGCAGGATCCCTGTTCGCTCCTCTCTTTTCATTTGTTGCTCAATCCTATCAGCCAGGTTCCTCTCGGCGTTCTTGAGGGCGTTTTCCTTGTCTTCGGCCTCCTCAATTCTCCGTCTAACCCTCCCGTCCTCTAAGCCCAGTTCGTTCTCCCTCTCGGCCAGCTCCTTCTGCTTCTCCTCAAGTTGCTCATTCATTGCTTTGACGGCGGCCATCTTCTTGTCCACAAGCTCCGTCTTCTTTGTGACTTCCTCAGCCTCGTGCATCTTCACCTGCAGCTCGTGCCTCTCCCTGGTCAAGTCGGCCTTATTATCGTGGAAGAGGTCATTAATTTCGTCGATGCATCCGTGTAGGTCATCGAGCACGCCGCTGAAGTTATCATGGTAGAACCTTATCCTTTCCGAGACGCCGTTGTGCTTGCTCGCAGCGACCTGCGACCCCCAAACGCTGGGTCTCCTCCTTTGTGTCGCGGAAGTATTCTCGGTGGAGTTGGGAGCTCCTCCTCCCGCTGGTTGGGTGAGAAGGGACATCTTCTTGTAAGCCCCGTAGGCCTCCTTGCACATTTCCTGCGCGGGGGAAATTGTGTGAGCGACTGAGAATTTGAATTGTGTTTCGCGCTGTGCCCACAGTTAGCTCGCAGTATACTCGCAGTGTGTTCGCCCCCTCACCATGAGCTCGCCCAGCACCTCCTCTACCTCATCCTCAAAGTCCTCCCTCTCCCCTTCAAGCTCCATTTTCGCCTTCTCTGCGCTCTCCCTCTTGGCCCTCTCTTCCTCCACCTCATTTTTCGATCTCGCGATCTCGGTCTGCATCATGTCAATGTAATTCATGAGTTCCACCCTCTTTCCTTGAACGTCCCCTAATCGATACTGGAGATCGTCGGCGTGTGCCTGGCTATCATTCTTCTTGGTATAGCTGGCGTGGATTGCGTTGTGATCGGGCGTTGGCGCAGTGTTCTCTACGTCCCGTATTACTTGTATGCTTCTGTCGTGCCTGCTTTTGACTTGGCCACTTTCATAATGCCTGCTTTCATCGTACCCTTCCCCTTGTTCATCGAGGGGGTACGGAATCTGAGTCAAAACGTCGTAATTCATTTCTTCGATGCCTGCCCACTTTCTAGGCATCCTCTTGGAAACAAGGGATCTCCTACTTAAATTCGTAGCGGGTCTCGTTGTGGTTTCTTTTCCTTCCTCCTTCACGACAGTTTGTCTCAGAGGTGGCTTAATTGCAGTATGCTTGCCCAAGAGGACTCCAAATTCGGCCAGCTTCGCCAAGTTGGAAGGATCCATCGTAGATTTCAAAGTCGAAGCTTAAATGTTGTAACAGGTGATGTATAATGCTTCTTTAAGTCCGAACAAAGCATTTCCCTGAAGCCTTGCAGGACTTCCTACAGGCACAAGACCAATTCATTCCACATGACGCGTGGACACAATAAAGGCGCTTCTAGTCACTCGCACGGGGTAAGTCCGTGGTTCTCTCCCATCCCTTGTCCCCGTATCCCCCCCAATCATCAAAAGGCCCTCAACTCCTTCGGTAACAGTCTCCACTTCTCCACCCTCTGTTTGCTCACCCATTTCTTTTTTCGCGCTCTCTGATCTTCGACCTGCCCTTACTTTTTCAGCGCCCACCGAATGGGTCGACAAAGCCGCTGAAAACTCGCTTTGGTGTGGGTTTTGATGACCCCTCCCGCAGCGAGCTCTTCTCTGATACGACGCCGCCCGTTGGAAGGCCCATGAGGGATGCGCATTCCTCGGATGTGTGTAGTCTCAGCAAGTCGGGGAAAGTCAGGTACAACCCCGCCGCTGGAGACATCAGAAAGGTTGAGCTGTCGGGTACATGGATGGAGTTCTGGAACGATAGGGTGCAGAAGGAGACAGACAAGGCGCGCGTGATGCTGTACGACAAGAGAATCTTTGGCCTAGCTAGACAGACGGCTGCGGGTCTCCTAGAGATTGGTGTCAAATACGAGATGACTTCGATTGCCAACTATGTGCGCGACGCTCTCAAGTATAAGGCGGAGGGAATGCCAAAAGGAATCAGCGAAAAGAGGCAGGGAGAGTATGAGCTCGCCGGCCGGGTTTTTGATGCAATTATGAATTACAACCTGCACAAGGTAGCAGAACTCCTCGAGGTGCCCCCGGAGCGGCCCAAGACTTTTGGAAACACGGCGACCCGGAGATAGTGTAGGGGGGGGGCTATCAACGATAAGAATGTGACACCATATGTTGTTTCAATTAACGTGTTGACCTATATATCATTTAGGCGTCGGGGTTGTCGATGGATCTGCTTCTGTTGGAGGAGGCGATTCTTTCCTGCCCACGCCAGTTTCTGTCCCCATTTCCCCTTCACCCCCGTCGTCGTTCTGCATGTCCTCCGGCCTGACAGTTTTGGCCATCCATACTGGGTGCAGGGGGTCTTTGTGCGGATCATTTTCCACAATATCGTCCTTTTTCGTTGCCTCTTCCCCCTCACCGCCCCCTACCCCCTTACTCTCCTTCAGCACCCTCCCCCCTACCCCTGCCCCCCCCCGTCTTTTAATTCCCTCCGGTGCCCTCGGCGTCAATCTCGGCGTTAACCTCGGGCTGACTTTTCCGCCCTGCTTCCTCTTGATGATGAGGATTCTCTCCTTGCAGTCCTCCCACGCGTCCTTGAAAATCTTAATTGTGCCGTCCTCTGCCCCTTCGGCCTCCTTCGCGATCCCCCACGCCATCTTGTAGTGACTCTCCGCGAGCTCCAATTTCTTCATTTTTTCCTCGAAAAACCCTAGATTGAAGTACGCCGATGCTAACAGGGAGCAGTTCCCCTTGTTTGTGGTGACGCTCTTTTTTGTAACCTCGTCGCTATCGGACTCGGGTTTTTGCTCCTTTCCCTCCACCTCGGCTCCTTCGTCCCCAACTGCATCCCCAAGTCGAATACTCTTGACTGCAAACCTTGCGTGTTTGGCTGCCTCCTTAGTCTTGCCCATCCTGCCAAGAACTACTGCTATGTTTAGGTGCGTGCTTGCTGAGTTGCTGTTGGTCTCCTTCGCGGCGGAGGAAAGATGCAGCGCCGTCGTTAGGTGCTTCAGTGCGTTCTTGAGCTTCCCGACGTGCATCCTTGAGTAGCCAAAGTTGTTGAACGCCACGCTTCTCAATCGGAGCCTCTTTTGCTCGTCCAGAATCAGGTTGGTGTCAACCCTCGTAAGGAACTCGGCTTTGAACAGGAGGTTCATTGCCTTGTCTATGATTTCGCCTCCACTCTGCTTGAGGGGCTCCCTCCCAAACAACCTCGACGCACGCCGTTGGTGCAGTTTTTTCACAGCCTGGTCTTCCCCAGTATCTAATCCCTTCACCCCGTTCTCTACGAAGTCTGCAACCTCCTCGAGCCCCAGGTCACCTCCCCCGTCGTCGTCGAGCAGTTCTACGAGCCTGTGGATGTCCCCGTTTGCGACCTCAATCGGAGGGATCTTGAGGACCTTCCTTACAATTGTTCGGAGCTACGATGATACAAGGCGAGTAGAGAGAAGGGCGCGGGGGTTGAGCGTTTTCGAATTTTAAAGCTTGTTTATACCATGTAATTGGGGGCACGGTGTTTCCCCCCCCACCCTTGTTGCTTCTCCCCTCTTACCTCCTCCTCGTCCAAGGAACCCGAGCCATCCTTGTCCATCTGCTGGAAGAACTTCTTTATGTCTGACCCGAACAGCGCCGCTTTCATTCGCTTCTGGATCTTCGTTATCACCTGCATGGGGTCCCCGGGGGGCTTCATGTTGGCGCCGCTCCCGTAGTTCCAGGCGTGTCTTTCCTCATGTGCCTTCTTCTTCTTCTTCTTTCCCTTAGGCGGGCTCCGAGGTGTCATGAGCGGATCAGACCCCGACGCCTTCTGTTCTTCTTTTCCCTTACGTTTTGACTTCTTCTCCTCTTCACCATTGCCCCCACCAAGCGGCTCCAGCATCCTGAGGGCAACAGAGTTGAGGGCAAGAATTAGATGTTCCGCGAAGTCTTCTATTCTTTTGCTCCCCCCATCGCCCCTTTCAACTCCCCCGTACATCTGCTGAACCTGCAGCATCCCCTCCTCCTGCGATCCAATGGCTTCCTCAAGGCAGTTTCGGTGCAACAGATCATGGTACCTCCCCTTGATCTTCTCTATTTCGACATCGTTGCCGTTCGTGTCCAAACTGGCGCTTGTCGATTGGTTGCTAGGGCCGGAAGCCGAGGCCTCGACTTTCATGTTCGCCCCCTCTGACATCCTCTTGTCCCAAGACTTCTGCCTCTTCTCAGCAAAATTCTTTCAGAAACTGAAATGGTTTGCACCGATATTAAGTCCGTTGTTGTCGGCGAAGCTGGAGCGGGGAAGACTAGCTTATCCGCCCACTTTTGTCTAGGCCAGGCTCCTGATAACCCTGCGTCCACTGTGGTAAGTTGCCGGGAAGGCTGAGGAGGGAGGAGGTGGTGGGGTGTAATTCTGGCTTACCCTTTCTGCGTCCTCCTCTCCCCTCTTCCTCTTCATTTCAGGGTGCGTCGTTCCTTCAGAAGCGCATGAACCTCCCCGATTCTGATGAGGAGGTTTGCCTTCAGATTTGGGACACTGCCGGGCAGGAGCGGTTCAGGGCACTCGCGCCGATGTACTACAGGGGCGCGAAGGCCGCTGTTGTTGTCTGTGACTGCACGAACATGGAGTCTTTCAGGCGCGTCGCGAGTTGGATTGAGGACCTGCAGTCTTTCGCAGATGAGAATTGTGCCATCAGCTTGGCAGCCAACAAGATCGATAAAGTGGCTTCTAGCGGGGAGGTGGAGGGCAGCGAGGAGGGTGGAGAAGGGGGGGAAGGGGGCTTTGATATGGCGGAGGCTGAGGAGATTGCTCGAAAATATAATGTTCCTCTCCACACTACGTCTGCGTTTACTGGGGAGGGCGTCGAGGACCTCTTCATGTCCCTGATCGCCAACGCGTTGGGGAACAGCTCGGCAGCGGCGGAGGCGGCGGCTGCGGTTGCCGCCGTTGCATCGAGCAATGGCGGCGATGGGGGAAGGAGCGATGGGGAGGGGGGGGGGACAATCAGGCTTGAGGGCGTGGGGGGCGGAGTTAATGGAGGCGAAGGCGGGGGGTGCTGTTAATAACATAACAGCGTCGTTTTCTTTAGCAATTTCAGTGTTTTCGTTG
>BRYA01000199.1:44947-61705 GCA_030267965.1 Triparma columacea
CCCCCCCCCCCCCCCCCCCCCCCCCCCCCCCCCCCCCAATCTCTTATATTTTAACACCCAACCTTGAGAAAATAAGAGATTATTGTTAACACCTCAAATCAGGAAATCTCTTATATGACCCCATCTGCTGTACTTTCCTAATTGGTCCCAACAAAAGCAGAAAAAATCTTTCACTCTAGACGTTCGATGAGATCGTCCATGAGCCTGACCACCAAGTCATTCTTCCTCCCGCGCGCGTCGAGCCCCCTGATCGTGCAGTTTTCGCGCAGCTGGGGGACCTTCATGTCCCCGTAAACTTTCCCAACCCCTTCACAGATGGCAGACTTGAGACGTTTGATGAGATCTGAAGCGTTGCCCTCGGAGGATAGGCCTCTACGACGGAAGCGAAGAGACCGAGAAGGACGGGTTAGAAAACGGGGGAAAGAAGGCGCCGATAGATTGTACCTCTCACCTGGCCGATGCTCTCTCTTGTAGTTCAGTCAGCTCAAGATTGTCAAAGAACGAAATGTCGTCATCGGGCCTTGGACCGCCCAAGCACTGGTTGGACCAGTTACCATACTCGATTCCCCTCAAATGCGCAGCCTGATCGATTATACCGAGCAAACCAGCGTCCGCCATCGCACACGCACCTGGAAACTCTTCTGGCTCCTGGGGTGCAGCTGCACAGTCGCTGTCATAGGGGTGGATCTTCGTCGCCTTGTCTTCGTCGGTTTGTTCGTACCACCAACTGTCGTCCATGCCACTGACGAACTGCCATTGAGAGGTGCAGTCAGGCTCCACGCCAATGTCGTCCAGGAGGAAGGCATCCAACTCTTCTAGGCAACGTTTGCCGCTGCGAGGAGGTGTTAGAAAGGCATGCATCAAGGTCCATTACACAGACAGTTTCTCACCTCCACTCCGTGGTGCGATACTTAGACATCAACTAGGGAGGGGTTAGAAAATGGAAATGGCGTTTGTCACGGAACACAAACTGTGTTTTCACTCCATCACTAACCCACCTCGTAACTGAAATCGTCGATCAAAGCAGTCATTTCATCCATATTGTCAAGAAATAGGGCCATCTGAGCTTGGAAATGTTGTATAAGACGTGAAGAGCCACACTAATATAATTTTCTCTGAACCCTGAAAAACTTTGGACACACTTTCCAGGCAAATTGGGCTCATTGGGTGAATTTTCAAGGAGAAGATCTCGGTTAGCGTTTTGCTATTTATGCATTAGTGTGGAACGAGGGTTTGACCGTGCTCTTTTAGGGCTATTGAAGATGTTGCGAGAGTGTCCCCAAGGTAACTGAGGAAGGAAACGGGATCTCTAAATTAAAAATGTCAGAAGCTGTTTTATAATCTTGGCTGCATGCTCATTTATTTTGTGCGGAATGTGGCGTCAAATATATCGGAAGTGGCTTCGCTTATCCGCACATCTGCGATTGTGACGGGGTTAGTTGGGGGGGATGGGGGGGGGGGGGCTGAGGGGTAGGACATCGCACCTGTCCGAATATTTATCGTTCGTCCCTCCAATATGACCGAGAGGCGCTCAATTTCGTTGTTCTGGGGGGGGGGGGGGGGGACAAGGAAGGAGCCATTCTGGTTGTGTTGGTATTTTGGCCCACTTGAGTGTCCTTTTTCGCCTTGCGCTCCTCCTCTCCATTCTCACCTTCGTTACCATGGTTGCGGTACCCACTCTATTGCTGTTCCCCATGACCTGAAATTGCATCGTAACCTGGGCCACGGCCTTCCCGTTGATGTTGACTGAGTGCACTCCCGTTGTCATTGGCATAGATGTCGTCAGGGGTTGCCCCAGTATTGCCTCCAGCTCCTTATTGTTCAACATGAGGAGTCTGGCCTTCGCGAGGGTCTCCTCAACGTCTGCCTGCATCTTAGCGGCAGAGGTCGCGACCTTGTTGATAAGGGGGGTGACTAGCTTTCCTAGAAGTTTCACAATGGGAGGAGCCTAGGGGGAGCGGAGATTGTGTTAGTGGTAGTGAGTGTATAGCTCGCAGGAAGTCCTACTCGTGTGCACTTACCCCTGCTGTCGCCTTGTCAATAGTCTCCCTGACCTTTTCTTCTCTTTTCTCGTCTGCAGTGAGCTCGATGTTAAGGGCCTGAGGAGGGAAACGATCGATGGGTAGTGGGGTTAGAGTGCGTTTCAGAGATATATATTTAGACGAGGACGAGCGTTATACCTTCTTGAATGTCTTTTTGAGGCCCCCAAAAAGTGTTCTTCGCCTGGTGAGAGGAGGAAATACGTTATGGGACCGTCTGAGGAACAACATTATGTATTAATTTGAGTAGATCAGCAATATGCCTAGGATGATCGTGGTATGTATTCGCCAACGTTAGTAAACCTGATGGAATGGGGAGGGGAAAAATCGAGTCGAGATTATTACCCTTGTTGTTTGTTTTTGTTCTCAGCAATGTTTTCAATATGATTAAATAAGTCTAATTTGAAATTTTAGATTACCATTATATATTATAAAAATAATGTTTAAGCTAAAATTTGATCTTAGACTATGTTTTATGTATAATCCACAATTAATGTAAAACAATCATAATTGAAAATAATGATAGACTTTCTATATTATTCCGAAATTTTCCAAAAAAGTTTACAATCATTTCTCATTTATTAAATTATCATTTTTTTAATCACTTATTTATTATCAATGAATGTTGTTATTATTCGAGTGTTTTTAAGTCGAAGTTAGCTCATAAAATTTTCAAAATAAAATTTATTTTTTCAATGGTGTTGTTGTGTTGTTGTTAAGCTATGATATTTGGATATGTAACTGAGTATTGAGTATTGGAGATTGTGGGGAAAAGGGCCAGAGGGCTGACAGGTGTAATCGTGCTTTATGGTGACTGCAAACAAAACCCCTGTGCGCCTTACAGCAACCTCTCCTGCCCATGAATAGGGTCTCCGAAGACTTCCTCGCTCGTTTTTTCGATACCCTTGAAATATGACACGGTCTTGACCCTCAGCTCGTAGGTACTTGGTTCGTCGACAATGAAGGTGCAGTTTGTGTGCTTCTGGAAGACTGACACGGGGAACATGTGGTTTACGGCCTCCTCAAGGCACCTTTCGAGAGCGTGGCTTCTGCGGTTTGTGTATGTGGAGGTGCATGCGATGTACGTGAGTTCTTGTGAGATTGATCAATAATCCCTCTCCCATTCCACACGCACCTGCTCACTCCCGCAAACAAGACCAGGACCTGCCTCGCCTTGAAAATGGTTTCCATTCCCATTGTGAGGGCCAAATCTGGTACCTTGTCCCTCCCCCACCGTTCCTTCAACTGTACAATCGTATCGTAAGCAAGCCGGTGGACCCTTGAGACGGACTTGAGCGACGACCCTGGCTCATTTCTTGCTACATGCCCATCGGCGCCAGTTCCAAAGAAGGCAAAGTCTAGGCCTCCGGATGATTTGATGAGGGATTCGAACCGGCTGCACTCCTCCTCGTACTGGTCCGTTCTCACCCAAGGGTTAAGATGGTGCACATTCTTCGAATCGATGTCAATCTTATCGTAGAGGTTCTATGACAGGGACGAGCGAAATAACGATTGACGACCAAAAATGTCAGATAAGAGGTGTCACACTCCGCACTCCACACTCCGCACTCCGCACTCCGCACTCCGCACTCCGCACTCCGCACTCCGCACTCCGCACTCCGCACTCCACACTCCGCACTCCGCACTCCGCACTCCGCACTCCGCACTCCACACTCTACACTTTGTGGTCCAGAGAGTCCCCGTTAACCTCACCTCCTTCATCCAATTTTTTTGGCACATTTCATCATCTTCCCCCAAACCGACGTACTCATCGAGGTGAAACGCCCTCACATTTTTGAAGCTCACTCCACCCTCCCCGTATATCCTCACCAACTCCCTGTAAAGGCCAATCACAGACCTCCCACCGGGGAAGGCAATGTTCACCATCTTGGATTCGGAAGCCTTGATGACGTCACAAACGAAACGCGCGGCTGTAGAGCTTAGTTCATCGTAGTTATCCCTAATAAATACTCTCATTACTGCCTTTTGCAGGTACACAAACAAACCAATTTCCCACTAACTTCATTCTACTTCATTCCGGATTCATGATGAAAATCCCCGTCACCATGAGTGATGACGTGGAGAGGCGGAATTTACCGATAAAAGCATCACCATCTCCATCCCCTCCCCCCAAACCCCAATCTCAGCGCAACGTACAGGACGATGTGCGTTCACCAAGGTGAGAGAGATTGGCAACTTTTCTCGAGCTCCCTCCACAACTGGAAGGTCTTTGCATGCTCCCAACAGTCGTTCTAACCCCTTCTTCTCTCTCTTTAGGCTCGTTATATTAATTTTAGCTTCAATTGTAATATCCTCGTCCAACCAAGTCACGTATAAGCTCCTTCTGAACCGCTTCTCCTCCTCAAGCGGGGATCATAATTATGAGTTCTTTGTATCTCAGTGGACTACGCTACTCTACCTCATGCCGTCGATATGCATCGTCTTTTACAAATACAATTTAACGCTACGAAAGAAGAAACACAAGGAGAGCTATTGTAATGAGGTCAAGAGGTGAGGAGGGGAGGGGTGAGGAGCGAAGCAAGGAGTTATAGCGTTAGTTGATAAAGTCAGCCGGCAACTTCAGCAGATAGCGGCAGCTGCACACATCGAGCTGTCAAGATTGCGAATTTGAAACTGCCCCCCCCCCTCCTCCCCCCCCCCTCCTCCCCGCTTTGCTAACCTACCTCTGCCATAATACCGTCGCAGCTCCCAGAAGACCTACTTTTACATGGGCGGAATGGACGCTGCGAGTTCCACCCTCGGTGCCATCGGGGGAGCCTTCACCCCGGGGCAGCTTCAGACCCTCCTAAACCAGACAATCATCCCAATAACCATCGCCATTTCCTCCTTCTACCTCCAGCAGACGTTCAAGCCAAACCAGCTGATCGGGGCAGGTTGCATAATGCTGGGGAGCCTGCTGGCGAGCGTGCCATTCTTAACGGGCATGGGGGACGAGAAAAGCAACATCATAAGCATCCTAATATTTACCAGCTCCATTTTCCCTAGTGCCGTCAGCAACGTGTACAAGGAGGCAAAGATGAAGTCGAGGTGAGACGACTGAGATGTGCTAATGACAAGGCCGTCGGGGGAGGTGTCTCTCCGTTCCGGGGGAGCTAATAAACTAACGCTAACCACAACATAATACTTACCAATCTTTCCACCCCCTTTCTCATGATTCGCTTCGCTCATCGCATCGCTTCGCTCACGCAGGGACCTGGATGTGTACCTGACCACGACGATGATCAGTGTCTGGCAGGAGATCCTGGGTTTCGTGTTCCTGCCCCTCCTCTCCCTCAGGGCCTTCGGTGGTGTTGGTCAGGACCAGATGTGGACTCAAATGACTTACGGTTACGCCTGCTACAACGAGATAAATTCTCTCCCCGGGGACAACTGCAAGGGTGCGCACAACCTCTTCTGGCTCTACGTTATTATCAATTGGACGCTCAACATTCTGCTCCTCATGATGACTAAGGAGGGGAGCGCCGTCATGCTCGTAGTGGCCAATGCCATCGCCCTCCCGGTCACTAACTTGGCCTTCTCGGTGGAGGCCATCATGGGAGACGAGGTGGAGCCCTTTAGTGCCTGGGATTTGGTTGGTCTCGTGCTGGTCATTGTGGGGTTCTTAGTGTATTCTAGCTTTGGATTGGCGAAGAGGTTTAATTTAGCTGCCGGGCCACCTGGGCAGATGGTGAGAATATAGCATCCACACTTCGTATCTCCTCAGCCCCTCCCCTAACCCCCCCCCCCATTTCCCCACCCCTCCCCATCTCAGTCATACCATGCGATTGACGGGTTTCAGGGAGGTAAGTTGGTTGGAGCGAAGCCATCCGCTCTCATCGCAAAACTAATCTAAAACACACAACTAATGCAAACATTTAACTCTTCCACCATTGTCGCTTCGCTCGTCCGCAGGGGGGATCTTCCTTACCGCCCATAACGCACTGCACCCCAAGAGGCTCGCCAATTTCCTCATTGCTCTCCACGGGGGCAGCCTGGTTAAGGGGAGCGTCACGGCGGCGCTGGAACTTACAGAGAAGACGGCAATGGTCCTCAGGGGGTACAAGGCCGGGAAGGTTGGCGAGGGGAGTTACATGGAGACGCCTAGAACAGCCAAGGGTAACATTGTGGGAGCGGGTAGGGTTTCACCTTCACAATTTGAGTACGGGCTAGGGTACGGGGCAACAGAGTACACGAAGCCAAGCCCAAAAGGAGGCATGGGGGAGAGAACCGATAGCTTCTTTCAGTAATAGAGTAGTTTTAGAGAAATCAAGATTTGTCGAGCTACCTTTTCGAGCTCACCACGACTTCCCCAACACCATTCCCAAAATGCCCTTCTTGAATCCGGTGAACGGCGGGTACCTCATGAAGGTCAAACCGTCCGTGATGGTGTCGTGATCGTACACGCTCTTGCTATGGCTGAAGAGCAAGAACCCCTCGCGCCCGTGGTACGCTCCCATCCCACTTGGACCCACCCCTCCGAAAGGAATGTCTGGAGATAGCACTTGCACGGTCGCATCGTTGACGCACATAGACCCGGAAGATACTCCGTCTCGAATCTTTTTGATGGAGCGATTTTTTGAGGAGAAGATGTAGCTCGCCAGAGGTTTGGGACGAGACTTTATGAAATCAACCGCTTCATCAACGCTGCCGACTTCAAGGACGGGGAGAACAGGGCCGAATATTTCCTCCTTCATAACCGCACAGTCTGGGCGCACGTCGCTCAATATCGTTGGCGCCATAAACCTGTCCTCCACCACCTGCGTTCCTCCACATTCGACCTTGGCCCCACTCCTCACCGCATCGTCTACCATACCCTGCAAACGCTCGAGGTGAACGGAGTTGAGGACCCTGCCGTAATCACTAGAAGTTTGGGGGTCGTTGCTGTAGAAGATCTCAACCTGCTTCTTGAGCTTTTCGATCAAGGCCGCCTTCACCTTGCTCTCCACAAGGATGTAGTCTGGGGCAATGCAAGTTGCACCGCAATTGACGAACTTCCCCTGCACGATTCTCCTCGCTGCAACGGTGAGGTTCGCAGAGGAGTCGACGACAGTGGGCGATTTCCCTCCCAATTCAAAGCAGAGCGGGGTTAGGGAGCCGGCGACCTTTTTCTCAATGATCTGCGCTACTCGTTCGCTTCCGGTGAAAAGTATCCTGACGGGGGTATTAACAAAGTGAGTTGAGGACTTGGAAGAAGAGCGTAGCGAGCAAGGGAAATGGTGCGACTTATATAACGATCGCATTCTTACCTGTCCCACTTGCACTCTAGCAGAGCAGTAGTCTCAGGCACTGCGCCTAAGGTGACCACAGTTTGGTCGAGGTAGAAGGGAAGGTACTTTGCGAAGAAGTTGGCAGTGGCTGGCATCTGTTCCGACGGCTTTACCATTGCGTTGCAACCGGCAGAGAAGGCAGCGGCGAGGGGGCACAGAATAAGATTCGCAGGGTAGTTGTAGGGACCGATAATGAGAACCGTTCCCAATGGCTCTCTCACTATGTAGGTAGAAGCAGGCTGCATCCAAAGAGGTGTCGAGCGTGATTCGGGCTGCATGAGTTCTCGAAGGTGCGCAATGGTGTGGTTGACCTCCCCAAGGATAGAGTTCTTCTCAAGAAACCATTCACCTTGAGACTTCCCAAGATCTGATTTGTAAGCCTCAAAGAGCTCTCCTTCTTTCTCCTCTACGAGGCGTATGATACCAAGAAGCTGGTTGATCCTCCACGCATACGACCTCGTTCCCCCAAGCGAAAACTCATTCTTCAGAGCCTGGTGTGCCTTTGCGATATCCTGTACCTTAGAAGGGTTTCCAATGTGGTTTCCTTTTGGCTTTCTGTATTTTGCACAAATAGGACACGGAAGGGCAGCAAAATGAGACGAATTGGGAGTAAGATCAAAGTTGTCACGGTTCCAAATATGATGGTGAAAAGGCTCTCAATATACATATCAGGCCGTCTCCACGGAACGCCTGATGGCACAGGCAGAGTTGAACTTGATGACTGACTTCCCATTGCAATCTCAACATCAACATCGCTCTCGATCAACGGGGCCGAGCGATCGGAGTTTAGAGACATAGGAGGACAAGTGTGTGCTCTTAGGGTTGGATACCCTGAGGAACTTTTTTCCAAATCCAGAGGCAGGAGAAACAGAGACAGATTTTGAGGTTGGTGCACAACAAAACTGCCTAAGTGGAGTAGCTTGAAAGGCTTTGTTGATAAGTTTCACATGGAAATTTCCCGCTATAAGCTTACACTTGGGGTAGGTTCGCTAACTGCTCAAAAATGGAAACAGAATCAGAGGTACGATCGTCTCACAAATCATCAAAGACCACAAATGTGGCAGCATCTAGTTTGGACGATTTGACAGACGGTCAGCAGTTGTGCTTGAACTGGGCTCGTGAGCAAGACTGGGATCGCATCAAGGGGTATGCCAAGGAACATGGTCCTGAGGTTTTGTTAGGTTGTTATAAAGAGCTTTTTGATGGGGAATGGGAGGTATATTCAGTCCTCACCAGCGCCTTTCTTTACGATAATGTTGAGATGGTCAAGCTTACCTTAGAGGCCGGCTTCAACAACAATGAAACCATGTACTTTGCCGCAGGTACATCAATAAATATACATGACAATTCAACAATCTTGAGATTGCTCTTAGAACATGGACTTGACCCTAATGAGGACCTACGAGTTGAAGGGCTGCTGCGAACGAGTTCCAACCTTTTGGTGCTTGCTGCTGAAAGGGGACACATTGATCAGGCCATAGCACTTCTCGATCATGGAGCAAATGTGAACAAGGAAGTGGTTTCCACTCATGGACATGTTCTTTCACCACTTAATAGTACTTTCATTAATGGAGCACACGACTTATGTAGGCTGTTTCTCACGCGCGGTGCTATTCCAACCACCAACGACGTGCATAATGTGTTTTTAATCTGCCTCAAAGCGTGCAAAGGAGGAAACCCTAGGCTTAGTAGAGATGTCGCAATAAAGATGTTCACCACATTTCTTCATCTCGGAAAGCCCGATTCCGACGTAGTTCGAGACAAATTCAATTTAGCCCATCCTTCCTATCGCGATCCTACAATGGCCAACATCACGAAACATTACCTTCAAGGCCGTCCCTTCTGCTGCTTCATTTGCGAGGCTCTAACTGCCAAGGAGCGCGACAAGCTCCTAATGTGTCCCTGCCGCACTGTCGCCTACTGCTCGAGGGAGTGTCAGCTCAAGCACTGGAGGGAGCACAGGGTGCAGTGCACGGGACCGCTGAACGAAAGGGGGGAGAGTGAGGCGATGGTCAATAAAAGATCCAAGACAGGGAAGGGAGCGGCGGCGGGAGCAACGGTGGTGGGAGTAGCGGAAGGAGCAGGTGCGATGGGGAAGAATGGCAAGAAGGGGAAGAAGGGCAAGAATAGTAGGGGTAAGAAGAAGTGAACGAAACAATACAGTAATGCGGCGGCTATAAGCAATTTTTCAGAATTCTATGTACATCAAATTGCTTATTTTTTATTGCGATTAGCGTGAGAATGAACAATTTCATATTTCATCAACTTTTTGTCTACCCCTCCGAACTCCTCCTGCTAACCCTACTCCAAGATTCAGGCATTTATTTTCACATTCAAAGCGATCTATTCTTTTCAAAAATACTGCGTTGCGCTTAACTTCCCCAGCCCCCCAGCCCCCAAGCCCCCCCCCTTAAAATTGCCCTTCGCATCTACCCCAGCCCCCAAGCCCTTAAAATTGCCCTTCCACATCTACCCCAGCCCCCAAGCCCTTTCTTAAAATTGCCCTTCCACATCTACCCCAGCCCCCAAGCCCCCCCCCTTAAAATTGCCCTTCGCATCTACCCCCCGTCCAAAATTATCTCTCATCATTAAAACAAAAACATCCCCTGGGTCAAAGGCAGGTCCTTGGACATCTCGCAAGTCAATTCAACTCCGTCGGCAGTGACACGGTACGTCTCAGGGTCCACCTTGATCTCCGGCATCTTATCATTGAGTTTCATATCCTTCTTGCCAATCCCCCTGCATCCCCTGACACCCCACACATTTTTCTTAATGCCGTACTTTTCCTCACAAACCTTATTTTCAGCGCACGCTTTACTGACGAAGACGTAGCTGGATTTGGCGCTGCAAGGCGCACTCCTCGCAACCCACATGGGCCTCATGACGACAGGCTGGGGGGTAGGTATGGAGGCATTTGCGTCTATGAGGAGCGAAGCGACGATTGAATAGGGTTAATCACAACCTGATTGAAGTGCGCTGATAATAGGGAAGATGGCACATTCAGCCTTTGCTCGCTCCGTTCCCCCCCCTCACCTCCCATTTGGGCCCATGCAATCTGTCCCCCCTTGATGATGAGCTCCGGCTTGGCGCCGAAGGAGGCAGGATTCCAGAGAACTAGGTCAGCAAGCTTTCCTACCTCAACGGAACCAATGAGGTCGGAGAATCCGTGCGCGATCGCTGGGTTGATGGTGTACTTGGCAACGTAGCGCTTTGCCCTCTCATTGTCCACCCTTGATAGTGGGTTGTCCTTCTCGATACCGTAGGCGTCCCCTCCCGCCTTGCCAGCGTCGGCATCGTCTTCGAGCTGCCCCCTCTGCATCTTCATCTTGTGGGCGGTCTGCCAGGTCCTCGTGATGACCTCCCCGACCCTACCCATGGCCTGGCTGTCACTGGCAATGATGCTGATTGCGCCCATGTCGTGAAGGACGTCCTCCGCGGCGATCGTCTCTCCCCTGCGCGGGGGAAGTGTGTGTGTGTGTGTGGGGGGGGGGGGGGCGTTGCATTAGTTGGAGATGGATGGCAAGCCCTCGATCTACTCTCTTCCCATTCTTACCTGATCCTCGACTCCGCAAACGCGACATCCTCCTTCAAGCTCTTGTCAAGGTGGTGGCAGACCATGAGCATGTCCAAGTGCTCATCGATCGTGTTGAGGGTCCCCGGCATGGTGGGGTTCGTAGAGCTAGGGATAACGTTGGGGCTGCAATGAGCGAAGAGAAATAGGGTTAGCAGCAGGGACGTAAAACGAGAGGGGAGCATTTTGAATTGCAGACATGAGTGGGGGCGATTGCTGTCGGCAACCTGCACGCCGAAAGCTCTTCGCTTTGCTCCTCATCATGTCAACTCACCTCCCGCAAACGGTGATGATGTCTGGAGCGTGGCCTCCGCCTGCGCCCTCGCTGTGGTAGGTGTGGATCGTCCTGCCTTTCATCGCGGCGAGCGAGTGCTCGCAGCAGCCGCTCTCGTTGAGGGTATCGGTATGTATCGTGACCTGAATGTCCTGCTCGTCAGCGAAGGAAAGGCAGGTGTCGATAGTGGCGGGGGTTGTTCCCCAATCCTCGTGGAGCTTCAGACCGCAAGCACCGGCCAAGGTTATGTCGTAAAGACCCTCCATCTTGGAGGAATTACCCTTGCCAGTGAAGCCAAAGTTGAGGGGGAGGCTGCGGCGGCGAGAGTGCGGCGGCAAGAGAAGCGAGCCGGGGAGGAAGAGGTGAGTTAGCGTGTAAGGTAAGATATAGAGGTGGCGAGAGAATAAGTAGAGGCGGCGAGAGAATAAGTAGAGGCGGCGAGAGAATAAGTTAAGGAAGATGTAGAGCCTTGCTCTAGTCTCACCTGTCCGTTGCCTTGATCATCATCTCCATGTGTGCAGGGCTGGGCGTACACGTGGTAGCGTTCGTCCCCGTCGCCGGTCCCGTCCCTCCCCCGAGCATGGTAGTCAAGCCGGAGGCGATGGCCTCGTCGGCGAGCTGGGGACAGATGTAGTGGACGTGGACGTCGCAGCCACCGGCGGTTAGAATTAAACCCTCACCAGCGATGGCCTCAGTGTTGACGCCGACGACCAGGTTGGGGGTGACGTTATCCATGGTGTCAGGGTTACCGGCCTGCGTAGCGAGGAGGTGAAAAGGTTAAGTCAGCAGTGATGAGGGTAAACATTACCCTCGTTTTCCAAAATCTCACCTTGCCAATCCCGACAATCATTCCGTCCTTGATTCCGACGTCCGCCTTGATGATTCCTGTGTGGTCAAGTATGAGAGCGTTCGTGATGACGGTGTCTAGGCTCGCCTTCGCTCCGACCCCCGAGATCTGTCCGAGTCCGTCCCTGAGTACCTTCCCCCCCCCGAACTTGATCTCGTCCCCATACGTCGTGAAGTCCTTCTCGACCTCTATCACCAGGGAGGTGTCGCCGAGGCGGAGACGATCGCCAACGGTGGGACCGAAGGTCTTCGCGTAGCTGAGGTGTGTGGGAGGAGCGAAGGGTAAGGGTTGACCAGCAGCGAGCGAAGGGTGTTAGCTTTTAAGAACTTTTTGTAGCGTCCCATTTTTGTCGCGTCTATTTTGGCCTTATCTAATTTTGGCCTTGTCTCATTCAGTTCCCTTCGTTTTGCTCACCTCGACCCCTCCATAAAGCTAGGCTCGGCAAACCTAACCTCCTCCTCCAAATGTCTGAACCCCATCCCCACGATCTTCTCAATGAAGCCAGCCGGTGGACTTCCAACCTTCTCCACGACCCCGTCGACCAACCCGTTCCCACCCTTGACGATTTTCCTGCCTGATATTTCAACCAAGCTAACGGTTTTCTTCTCCCCAGGTTCGAATCGTACGCTCGTCCCTGCCATAATATTAAGGCGTCTACCGTAAGCGATACCACGGTCGAACTCGAGGTAAGGGTTGCACTCTACGAAGTGGTAGTGTGAGCCGACCTGGATAGGTCTATCGGCTGTGTTCATTACGGTTAGGAGAACGGGTGTCTTGGAAGCGTTTAGGGGAATCTTTGAACCGAGTGGTGTGAAGAGGTAGCCGGGGGGGTAAAGGGCGAGGGGGTCGTATGGAAGGGGAGGGAAGGAAGTGAGGGGGGGGATTGGGAGGAATGAACCGAATAGGGCAAGGGCGAGGTCGCCGTTAGTGGGTTGGATGGGATTGTGGACTGTGACCAACTGGGGGGGGGTGGGGGAGGGGGGGGGGGAAGGGTTGTTGGATAAGCGCCAAGGGTTGTTGGATAAGCGCCAAGGGTTGCCTTCAAAAGATAACGCCTCGCTTCCGGTACGAACCTTTGTCCCGTCTGGGAAGGTAGCCTCAACCTGAACCTCATCTAGGATGCTAGGAACAGATGGTAGGACTTGATTAGCTCCTAGCATCGTCCTTGCCGACGACATGAGGTCAGCGACGGTACTAGCACCATCTCTTGCTTTCTCCATAACAACAGAAGCAATAAGAGCAGTTGCTTCTACATAATTCAGACGTAGACCTCTGGCTAAACGCTTCTGAGCTAAATATCCAACATTATGAAGGAGTAAATGATCTACCTCACGAGGGGAGAGCTGCGATGATGGGGGAGAGAGGATGGGGGGTGAGGGATAGGACAGGGACGAGGAATAGAGGTAGGATTCTAAGATTTTCTAATCGTTCTCCTCCGACACAATTTTTGGAATCACTGGATTAAATTGGGATATAGATAAGGAGAAGGCTTAATATTGCACTCAAGTGACTTGACTATTTAGAAGTGACTCGACTATATACACTAACCTTCATAATATGAATAAATGAGGGGGAAAGGTGGATTGGGAGTAAAAGATGTGTGCCTCTCTCGGAACCTTGCTACGGACTTTGCAACAACAGATTTTTTTTGGGTGTTGGTAGGTGGCATGGAGATAGGAGAGATTTGAGGGGACCGATATTACATTTGTTCTTGTAAATACCAAACAAAACGTTGAAAAGGCGCGGATTAGGATGTGGGACATGAAAAGAAATGTGCAGTTTGATCGTGAGCCTTGTCTTGTGTGTGCTTGTGTTCCCATTTTTTGAGGTTGCGAAAGGAATTTGCTCGAGCCATTCATTACCCGACATTCACTTGCACGAGTGTCTGCTTGGGAGAAGAAGCGAGTGCTAGGTTTCTCATGAGGAGATTTCCCTTCCCATGGGCGAGCTATCTCTTTGCCAGGGAAAGTTATCCATCTGTGTCTCAACACTTCAGGGGTGCATTACAGAACACCAGAACAAATCCGTGTTGTGGGTTGAGATGGTGTCGAGTCGTCATCTTTCGATAAGGTTGGAATCATCATCCATGGTCGTCCATGTTCTCACAATTTCACCTCAATCCCATCCCCAGATTGAGCTTTACGCAAGATTAAAAACGAAGCTGTAGAAGATGAGTAACGTTTCCAAGACCGGACAACAAGAAGAGGGGCATGAAGAACCCTTAGAGCCAACAAACTTCTTGGGCAAAATGGCCACCAAGGACACGATAGAGGGTGTTGAGAGTACCTCAAGAGTCGGGGAAGGTACGTAAATAGGTTGCGAGTATTCGTTACGGAGTGTTAAGGGGGATGGAGGGGTTCTGTCCGACTTCGGAACGTCCAAAATCTGCTGAAACCTTACCCGCTAACAACCTCCGCCCCTGCCATTGTTCCACCACTGCAGAGACGTCCAGGAGAGATCCTCAGACTCTAGGGATAGCCGAGGATGGGGACCTTCTCCAAACTAAAGGAGTTTCGAAACCATCAAAGGTTGTTAACTCAAATGAAGGCATGCCTGCATCGAGAGAGGTAATGTCTGCTGCAAATACCATTGATGACCAAGAAGAGTCGAACGGAGCAGCCATTGAGGTCAACGGGGAGCTTGAGGAGGGTCAACCATCCGTAGTGGAAAGCGATTCTAAGCTCGTAGCGTCACCTAGGCTTCATGAGGAGGGTGAAGGTTTCTGGCAGGAAGGTGAGAGTGGACGAAAAAGGGAAAGAACGCCATGAGATCAACACGGAGAAACGTTTAATACCGGCTCAAATTGTGCTCGTGGCCATCTACTTTGTCTTTAGCCGCCCTTACATGAGCCGCACAATAAAACTAAACCCTTTTCATCATCCGCTTCGCTCGTCGTAGGAGAAGGAGCAGATGATGCTGGGAGGAGGGAGAGGAGGGCAGGGGAAGGAAAAGAGGAGCGAAATAGAAGCTTAGGGAAGTCGAAGCTTCAAAGGGAAGAGGGAGAGGATGTAAACGATGGGTCAGGGGCGAACGAAATGGTCAATGGGGAAGGAGATGAGCTGGAGGGGAGGGTACCCATTCTTTCACAACTGCAGCGCAATGTAGAAGACCCTCGTAATTATAAGGGAGACCCAACGCTGTCAGAGGGCGTAAAGGGAAATGAGATTTCAATCGAGAAAAAGGAGGAAGTCTCGAGGATGGTTATGCAAGACGCAAACGCTGAGTGGGTTGAGCGAGGTGAGTTCGGGTAGTTTGGGCTGCTTGGAGGGAGGTAGAGGAGAATGAGAAGGAGAGGCTGCTTGCGGTGCTCGTAGGGCATTTGAGGCTCGTCAAATTTCATCCAATGCTAACTCAAACAGCAAATGTCATCTCGAAACGCACCGTCGCGGATGTAACCACGCCTACCATCACAGCAGGGCCTCGAGGCGGGTACGTATATCCTCAAGAGGGATCTCTCTCTGAAGGTGACGGAGTCTCACTGCCGTTGCAAGTCGCCAGTACAACCGAGGACATGAAATTAAACACGTCAAGTGAGGAGACTGCGCTCGACACTAAAGCCGAGGGAGTTGAAAGAGGTGAGTTAAGGGTAGATGGGGGTTTAAAGGGGGGAGGTAGATGATAAAGGAGGTTTAGCGCGCGGATTTCTGTGACTGCAGAGGCTCGTGGAATATCATTTCAGTACCTGTGCTAACCCCACCAACACGTATATCTCCATAAACAAACGCCCACGCGTACATTCACAGCGACGCCTCGAAAGGGCGCTCACTCTCTGGTAGGAGGAGATCCCCTTGATACAGTGGGGGGTGATTCGCTGTCGTCACATGCAGAGAATTCAAGTGAGGATATGCAAGAGGTGAGATGAGATGAGGAGCGAAGTGACGGGCTGAAAACGTTAAGGATTGCGAGGGAGAAAATACGCAGGAGTCTTTAATTCTGTATAAGATGCATCTCAAGCCTCACACACTGCCGCTGCGATACTAACTCTTCTTCGTAAAACCCAATTCTTGCACAACTCTCCACGCTTTGTCACAGGTGAGAAAGGAATCGGAGTAAAAACGATGTCGCACCTTGCAAACCACGCCCATGCATGTGATGATTTTGTCTCTAAATATAATCTCGCCTCCCCTACGCGCGACGTTACTACTCCTAACTTACTAACGTCTTTGCTTTCGCGATTTGCTTCGCTCCTCACAGGAAAAGGACACAGAAAAGGAATCTCGAGGAGGGAGAGATGAGCGTGTGGAGGAGACTCATATACTTCAGGTTGACGCCCCGATGTCCGATAACTGCTATTCAGTACCCGATCCAGGCAATGAGAGGCAAATTACTCCGTCTAAGTCACTTGAAAGACCTCGTGGGGACGCTGAACGAGGTGAGTTCGTGTCAGGGGGTTGTTGAGTTGGAGACCATTGATGTACTACAGGGAAATAAGGACAATATGTAGGAACACGCGTGGAAATCTTTTCATTTTGACTAACAAACGCCATAATCGCCATTACAGCAGACTCTGAAAATGGTCATGAGGACGCCGGACGAGGTGAGTTGTGCGTTAAGAGGCGGAAAAGAAAAATACATTTTAATACTCTAGGGGAGAGCAGGAGAGTCGCGGGAGGGCGCGTTGAAACTTTGTAGTTTTTCCTCACCGCCTGCGTGCGGAACGCGCGGAGCCATTCGCGGAGGGCCTGGCCCTCGGCGTCGAGCTCGACGGGCGGCGGCCGCGGCGCAAGCGCGCACGCGCCGGTCTGCGACGACCGCATGTC
>BRYA01000200.1:7170-28001 GCA_030267965.1 Triparma columacea
ATCCCTTGAGCATTGACGAGGTTCGCTAATCTTTCGATTTCCTCCTCCGTCTTTGCAACGTTTACAAAGCTGTCAGGATTCATTGGTACGGTCGAAGCGGCGGTCGTACGGCCGGCGGACGGCGGCACGGCACTAACATTATTGCTGTCTGCGACCAGACCGACGGCGTCCTCATGACCATTTTCAGAGTCTGCGGTAATGGCGATTATGGCTTTTGTTAGTCAAAATGAAAAAGATTTCCACACATGCCCCTCGATGCCTCATGCGGTCGCCGCAGAAGCGTCCCATGCGGTCGCTAGTATAAGCGTCCCATGCGGTCGCCGCAGACGGAACCCACGCAGTCGCCGGAGACGGATCCCATGCGGTCGCTGCAGACCGGCACACGCACAAGTGCGCCGCGGCCGCTGCCCGTCGAGCTCAACGCCGAGGGCCAGGCCCTCCACGAACGGCTCCGCACGTTCCGCACGCGGCGGTGAGAAAAAATACAAAGTTTCAACGCATCCTCCCGCGACTCTCCTGCTCTCCCCTAGAGTATTACAATGTATTTTCCTTTTCTGGCTCGCAACACACAACTCACCTCGTCCCGCGTCCTCGTGGCCGTTTTTAGAGTCTGCGGTAATGGCGATTATGGTGTTTGTTATGTTAGTCAACATGAAGAGATTTCAACGCGTGCTCCTCGTTTCTGTGTAGCATATCAAGCGCCCCGCGCGGTTGCCGGAGACGGAACCCATGCGGTCGCCGCAGAAGCGCCACCCATGCAGTCGCCGCAGAAGTGCCCCATGCGGTCGCTAGTATAAGCGCCCCACGCGGTCGCCGCAGACGGAACCCACGCAGTCGCCGGAGACGGATCCCATGCGGTCGCCGCAGACGGAACCCATGCAGTCGCCGGAGACGGATCCCATGCGGTCGCCGCAGACCGGCGCGCGCGCGTGTGCGCCGCGGCCGCCGCCCGTCGAGCTCGACGCCGAGGGCCAGGCCCTCCTCGAACGGCTCCGCGTGTTCCGCACACAGGCGATAAGAAAAAATACAAGGGTCTCCCCCCCTGCGACTCCCTGAATCGAACTTACCTTGGTCTTGTCCAGCGTCCTCGTGAGAGCTTTTAGATTTAGACACTGTGAAGGGGACAACACAACACATTGCAAAAGTGAGAGAAAAAATCCAAAGCTTCAACGCGTCCTCCCGCGACTCTCCCACTCTCTCCTAGAGTATTAAAATGAAATTCTCTCTTCTGGCTCTCAACGCACAACTCACCTCGTCCGGCGTCCTCGTAAGACATTTCAAGTGCTGCAGAGGAAACGACAAAGGGGGGGGAAGTGAGTAAAAGTGGCAAACTTCATCTTGTCCTCCCACACATCTCCCGCCCTCTCCTAAATTATAAAGATGTTCTTTTCCTCCTTGAGCTCTAGACGCTCACTCACCTCGTCTGGCTTCCTCATGATCACTTTCAGATTCTGCGGGTGTGTAAATGTTGATGTGTTTTTGAGTTTTTTGGAATCATTTCAACAGGCTTCCCAACGACCTCTCTTTTTTCACTCCATCCCATCTCATCCCCTCCACGAACTCACCTCGTCTGACGTCTCCATGAGTACCATCAATATCATTAGTTACCCCAAGGTTGCCAGCATAGTCATTTGCAGACTTGACGACATCAGCGGCAACCTCGGCAGCAATGTCACGGTGTTCCACCGCCTCGACGACAACGATATCGTCGACAGCATGCTCGACAACAGCAAACTGATCCGCGGCGGAATCAGCAACGGCCGCAAGGAGGACAGCAAGGTCAGTTGCAGCACTGACAATTTCAGCAGCTGTGCCAATGTGCGCAGTGCGCTTGATGGCAGAAACAAGGTCGTTGACTGACGATGCTGTAGATGCAAGATCGGCAGTATGTTGAGCTTTTGTTGCCCTTAAGTCGGCTTTCAATCCAGCTATCTCCTTGTCCCTCTGCTTCAGGAGGATGGTGAAATCCTTCTCACTGTCCGCCATCAGCCTGCGAAAGCGTGAGGGGGGAAATTTGTTTTCACGACGAAGATGTTGGGTGAGCTGAGATGAATACTATTTGCGCATATGCGTCGCCGCTGCTGCCGCAATATTCTTCTAATTGCTCAGGAGTCGACATCCCCGAGGAAGTTTGGCTAGGCTGTTGTGTCCTCCTTCCTCCCTCCCTCCCCCCCCCCCACCGTATCCTCCCTCCCCAACGATCCCTCCTCCGAATTCGCCTTCTATACAATCCTCACCTTCTTTCGTCCTTATCCACTCCGCTTCAGTGTCTCAAGTCCCTGTTGCAAAGAGTTCTCGAAATGAACCTGCCCGGGTTTCAAAAAGTAACAACGACCTAACAAAGGAGGAGGGGGAGGGAGGGGGAAGGGGGGTTGAGTTCGTATGATCAATGAAGACGTTAGCACCCCCAAGAACAGAAGGACAGTCTATGAACATAAGAACTGCTCGTGTCACAAGCTTCTCGCGATGCTGCTCCCTCACCTTGGTCTGCTTCTTGTCGTTGTTACCGTCGCCAAGATCTGCTGAGATGGAGCAACGATCGTGGGGGGGAGAGGGGGGTGAGAATTCTTACGGCAACACGTTGAGCTCCTTCCGGACTCGTCGACGGCGGCTTCTCCTGCGCCTCGAGGTCAACTTCATAGTCTTCATGCTGCAATGAGAGAAGCGAAGAATGGGGGAGGATCTAAGCGATGAAGAACACAAAGACGGAAGAAGAAGGGGTTAGTACAGGAGTAGCAGATTGACGTTAACCAGCCTACACTCGCATCGTTGTGACGACCCAAACTATGTCTCTGCAAGCAAAGACGTCCAATCCACTTCCCAATCTCCAAACGCAGCCCTTTCAGCAACTCGCGTTGCTACAAGCACTAGCTTCGCTCCTCCAACACATCGATTCTCGATCCTTGCCTTCTCTCTGCTGTCTCTCATCACGCAAGCTCCCATCCAAATCCTGCCCTCCCCTGGAACCTCAATTCTGACTGTCTTACCTTTGCAGCACAGGCGATATCCACGTCAACTGCGAGTGGTGGTTGCATTTACCACTTTTACGACTGCTCCGCCCCTCCAACGCCTATATTCTTCCGTTGATCCTACCCTGCAACCTACCTGCTCAGCACACGTCCCACTACAAGGGTTTCAAAAAGTAACAACGACCTCGCGGGTGTGTATTTCCACTTATGGACGTAGTTCACCCACAATTTGCGTTACGTGCTCCTGAAGATCGTGGTAGTCGTCTGTTTGGGTACAGTTACTTGGGATTCTAACACAACAGTTTTTTGGTCGACAGTCCCCCAAAAAATTTGGATTCGAAGTAATACAGCAATTCCTTAAAATACTTTGGCGCCCCAGCCCCGCCGGAATCCTTTCCCTAATTTCCAATAATAGGTTGAAGTGGGCCCAGTCATCGTTCAGCGCAGCTCATCTACGAGAATCGATTTGTCGCGACATTATTATCCACCGCCCCCAGCTTATTGCAAATAATGCCTTGCCTCCCAATGATGTTTTCGACGAACCTCTTCAGAGTTTTGCCCTTCTTGATGGTTCTAACGTCTCCAACGATGACGCACTTCTTTTTGGCTCTCGTAAGCCCTACGTTGAGCCTCCTCTCGTCGTTCAGGAAGCCTACTCCCCTGCCGCTCCTAACGAAGCTGAGGATGACAGTCTCGGCTTCGCAGCCCTGGGAAGAATCGACTGTGCACACCGTGATATTTTGGTCCTTGAACCCCCTTGTCCTGAGTTGCTTCTTGATCTCCCCGACTTGGGCTGCGTAGAAGGTGATTACCCTGACCTTGTCCGGAGTGCACCAGCTGTACTTGAGCTCTTTGCGCTGCCTCAAGGTGAGGCCTTCATAGAGCTTGTTTCTTCCTATGCGGCTCAGGTGCTCCTCGAAGAGCTTTCTCAGCATCTTCACTACAGTGATTGCCTCCCCTTCGTTGCTGTAACTCCCCCCCCAACTCTGGACTTCCGGCATCTTGCCCTGCGTGTCAAAGAAGCACAGCGGCCCCTCGTTCCTATTGATGGAGACCCTGAAGAGTTCGCATTCCTCCTCTCCTTCCTTAGCGAGGGCCTTAACGCCGTCCTTAAGTTTGCCCCCGTACCACTCCATCCCAGGGAAGAGACTGATTTCCGGGTCCATTCTGTATTGGGTGTCGAGCATGGTGTAGTCGTATTCCAAGTCGAGCTGCATCCGCTCGAGCATGCTCCTCTCGAACTTCATCCGCGTGCCCCTTTGGCTCATGGTAGTGGCGGGGAGCTGCTTAGGATCCCCAACAAGGAGCAGTCTCCTCGGCCTCAAAATGAAGGGGATCATAATATCGGCCTCAACACAAGCCCCGGCCTCGTCCACGACAAGATTGTCCACCGAGGACATGGACTTCACTGTCGCGCTCCCAGAAGACGAGAGCGTGCAGAAGATGATTTTACTTGTGTTAAGCCTTTCGGCGACGATCATCTTACTGTCGAGCTCGTCCCTCGCAAAATTCCTGCAGTCGACGAGCAGGTGACGGGTAGACTTGTGGTCCTGTTCCTCCAGCGACACGAGGACGCGATCCAAATACTGTTTGAAGTCCTTGGCGTAGGTTCTTGGGGTATGGCTGCGAATTCTCTTCTTGATGCTTTCAACGATTGCGGCGATCTCGGCCCTGCTGTCCATTCCGTGCATTGCCGCATTTTCCGGGCTGATAGTATCGAGGAGCTCGTCGAAGCGTGGGAGAAGAGACAAGGCGTGTTCGAGGTCGTCCACAATCTGGTCAACGTATCTCCAAACAAACATTGACTCTACCGAATCGTTCCTGGGAACATGCCCGGTGGCGGCGTTATCCTTGTCGCCGCGCTTTCCGATCTCCTCCGATAGCTTCGCTTCCACCCCAATGAGAGAAACGAGCGAGGTGGTTTCTTCCGGAGAGCCCCCCTGTTTTTGAAGGATTTTAGAGTGCTCAATAAGGAATCTCGACGCAAGGACGAGAATCGCCTTGTTGCTCGGCGCGCAAACGAGCGTTCTCTGTCCCGATGTCCTGCTGTCATGCAAGATCTTGAGCAAGGTCTGGACGGTAAATGTTGTCTTCCCGGTTCCAGGGGGTCCTTGGACTGCGACAAGCCAAGCGAGGAGCAGGGGGGGAGTGACATGCAAAGAGTTCTGTTAGAGATTGGGAATTGTCATACTTTGCTGATTTGTAGATTCCCACTCACCTAGCGTGATGTCCCTTGAAGATTCCTTTTGCTTTTCTACCGTTGTCGCTACCGGTGTCGCACTTGCGCTCTTCGAAGATGGTGCCGGAAGAGCTTGGACTGAATTGTCGAGGTCCTCCGAGAGCGACCTAGAGAACTTCCCAGTCACAGAGGCGCATTTCAGAACGAAAAGGTTCATAGCCTTGCACTGGGATTCATTGAGGGAGGCTGTCGCCTTCTCCGGTACCTCCTTAGCTCCTTCTTCTCCGCACCCTTGGCGATCGAAAACAAAGAAGTCGTTTACGTTAGCGCCTGCTTCATCTTGTAATGTTTTCCTCTTCTTCGTATTGGCCTGGACTTCGTCGTCGTCATTTTCGTCGTCATCTTCCTCGTCGCCGAATCGTATGTGCGTGCTCTTTTTGGTCCCCAGCAGATTGTGCATGAAGGGAACCTCAAAACCCCTCTCGATGCTGTCGAAGCTCCTCACCAGTGATGTGACACTTCCGATGGGGAGGTAGTAAAAGCTAGTTCCATTGGGGAAGTCATACGGGTTCTGGGACATGGGGGGGCGGGGGGTTTATGGGGGAGGGAGGGGGGTTTAGGGGGGGGGCGGGTGGTTAGGGGCTCTCCCTCCCTTCCTCTTCTCTCTCTCTCTTTCTCTCTCTCTCTCTATCTCTCTCTCCCGTTCTCACCTGACCGTCACTTGTGTTTGTCTTGTAGAACGGGGAGCAGCTTGGCATGTACGCGAAGAGCTTCACCTCTATCGCGCTTCCCATCCCGTTCTTCTCGCCGTAGTACCTCTCGGAGAAGGAGTGGACCGTAGTGGGATGCACGGCGCAGAAAAAGGGGACGCAATCCTGCAGGGGGGAAGGGAGGAGGGTGGAGGATTAGGGATTGGTTGGGGGGCTCACTTACTTAGCGCCCTCCGGTAAACTTACCTCCCCTTTGTCGCCTTTGAACTCCCCTCCTTTCTCCCACGTTTTAGTCGGCACCAAGAGCATGATGCTGCCAACCCTAAAATGGTCGACAATTTCGCCGGTTAATTGGTGGCGATTGAAATCTTCCATCACGAGCTTGAAGAGGGTGGGGGGAGGATCAAGGCAGTCGGTGCTGGGGTCCGCTGATAGTAGCTTCAGTTTTGGGGTTTGAGGGGGCGGGGAAGGAGGAGTCGTGTTGTATCTGGGAGGGCGGTAGAGGGCGGTAGAGGGCGGTTGAGGGGAGGATCGGAAATTTTCAAACTTTAACAATAATGTGCTCACCTGTACGAAAACCTCGGCACAACACTCTGATCGCCCGTCGAATTCTCCTCGTTGTCCAACCTACACCACTTCGACAGTCCCGAAACAATGTTCCCTCTCGCTTCGTCGAGGACCCCGTACTTAAGCGTGTCGTAGTAGTGGTTCATATCGTTATACCTAGATGGGACGTGGAGGGTGGTGGCGGTGGGGGTGTGCTTGTGGTGGTTTATCACCCCGCCCTTAATGCAGAGCTTTTCGACTAACATGGCGTACTTGCACTGCTGGGTGGCGAGGTGGATTATGTCCTCGGGGAAATCGGAGGTTTGGAGGACGGGGGGGGGGGAGGTGCTGAGAGGAGCGAAGGGAGCCGAGGGAAGGGGTTGCGTTAGAAATCAAGATGAAACTTTTTCTGTACCTTCCTCCACCACAATATGCACGACGCTGTGCTGCTGTGCTGCTGTACTGCTTTTATTTTTGCCCATACTCACCTGAGAGGAGAAGTGAGGGAAGTGTTGGGCTCTTTCGGATGCGTCTTGCTCCAGAAGTACTCGTCGAGTAGGTACTCCTCGGGGTGGGTCCAGTTGTAAAAGAGGATGGCGTAAAAGCGCTCGAACGGCGTGAGGGTGGCGGCAACTGGGTACGTCTGGTCGACTGTGTAGATGCTGCTGGCTGCTGGGAGGAGGAGGGATTTTTTCTGAGATGAAAAGGGTTAGGGTTTATAGGGAGGGGCGCTCCTCCCTGTCGCCGCACACTCACCTTGGCCAAATCTTTCTGAATCTGCTCTGCCGCCAGCTGCTGTTTCCTCGTCTGATTCTTCGCCTGCCTCCACTTGTGCTTCCTCCTCTTATTCGGCTCGTTGTTCCAGTTGCTCGGCCCATTGTTCGCTTGCAAGTCCAGCGGATTTACGCATATACCCTTTCCCACCCTAACTCCCCTGCACATTTTTAGAAAGTGAAGTGTGAAGAGAAAGGTTTAGAGAAAGGGAAGCGGCAATTATAGAGAATGCAAGGCTTGCACTGAGATGAGAGTGTGATGCCCTCATTTGTGCAATCGTTTGTCGAAATACAGTCAACGCGCACGAACATAAAACTCACCTGGCGTTTCGCCTCATACGCTCGGCCCCGCCGATGAAGTTGTGATGCAGGGCCTCAGAGATGGAGGAGGCTGGGTTGTTGACGTTGAATTCATGAGGGGAGTCGTCGATTATGCGGACACGGGGGGCTGGAGCAGAGACGCCGTGGTCGTAGTTGGGAGAGGATGGTTGGTAGGGGTTGGAGTTGGGGTTGGAGTGGCTGCCTGAGCCACGACCGCCGGTGGTTAATCCACGGTCGCCGGTATTTGGACCGTGACCGTGTCTACCCCTTCCTCCTCCGCCACCCCTTCCTCCTCCTCTTCTTTTAGCTCTTGGCCCTCTTCTTGTGTCATCTGGTCCTCCCCCTGGTGGCCCTTTTGGCGGTGGATGATTATTGAGCAATGTCATTGATTCGATGACAGATTTTGGGGGCATAGGGAAGGGTGGGTCGGAATCCATGGCTTGTTTTGGGTTGGGAGAGTGGAAAGGAGGAGGGGGAGGGGGGATGGGGAGGGCCGACCCTTGTGGGGTTATTGAAAGTTAGGTTTGTAAGGTGTTTGTGCCAATTGTTAGAATTGTGGGTAAATATCTGAGCGAACTGATGTATAATTAGTGGTTAGGTAGTATTAATATCGTATTTCTATGGTAGTTAAAAAAAGAAAGGAGAAATGGGAAAAATGATAGGTTCGAGCATTCATTTCAGGAGGGACTCAACACCCAAAATGAGCATCCCATCGCCAAGTTGGAGGGTACAACCCGTACCAAGTGGATGGTATATAGAGGCTATTAAGCGTGGTGTCGTGAGGGGCACTCTGGAGCTGGGGACTTCTACCCTCAGCGATGAGGTCGAGCGAAAGTTCTTAATTGAGAGTGGTAATCAAGGACAATTCAGGATTGGGAGGGATGACGATCAGTGGTGAGTATATATTGGGCGTTGGGTGGAGACGGGGGGGGAGGGTGAATCCAAAAGGTCCCATTCTCTTACCCCTCCCTTACCCCTCCTCCTTCCCTCTTCCCAAAGTGAGATTGGAATCAGCTCGTCGTTGGCCTCCCGGGTTCACTCGGTGCTTCACTTCCGCCGCATCAATTCCACCATCACCCTGCCTTACATATATGATTGTGGTTCCACCCACGGGGTCTTCCTCAACACCAAGGAGCGTAACAGGATTCCTCCTAACATGCACACGGAGCTCTACTCCGGGGACATCCTGCAGTTTGGGTACGAAAGCCCGGCGGAGGGAATGCTTTACTTCTTGAAGCACAACCCGGGGGGGGAGGGGGGGGAGCTCACTAGGGACGAGGTTTTTGGTATCCTCCAGGAGGTCAAGAGGGGGAGACAGGTTATTTCCACCACGCACGGGGAGGGGAGGCGGGAGGAGAGAAGGGGGGAGAAGGAGGAAGAGAAGGAGGAAGATGAGGAGGTTGAAGTTACGTGGGGCATGCAGGAGGACGCTGTGGAAGAGGACGAGGAAGGGGAGGGGGGGGAATCCAAGGGGGTCGAGGAGCTGCTCAAGATGCCGACGTCGGAACTGCCGAGGTCGCAACAGAAATCTCACGAGAGGCTTCTCACTAAGGGGAGGAAGCTGGAGAACTTGAAGGTGGAGTTGGAGAGGATTGAGGCCAAGAGGGACGGGAGCGAAGACGGGAGCTTGAGCGCAGGGCAAGAAAACAGGGCCGAGCAAAATAGGAGTAGCATAGAAAAGCTGGAGGGGGAATTGGCGGAGATCGCTAGGGGTATTAATGAGGGCATGGGAAATAAGGGGGGCGGGGAGAGGGCGGCCAAGAAGAGGGTGAAGCAGGATATGGAGGAAGAGGACGACGACTTTTACGACAGGACCGGGAGGGGCGGGGGAGAGAATTTGGGTGCTTCGACAGGATCTCAGGGAGGGGAAGGCGAGGCGGACTTAAGGAGGAGGAGGGGAAAGTACTTAGATGGGATCGAAAAGAACAGGAATGAGAGGGAAGGGCTCGAGACAAGGAAGAGGAAACTCATGGCGGAGATGACCATGGCCGAGGTCGATGAGGACGAGATTGAGGTTTACGTGAAGAAGGAGCAGATCGAAGAGGTGGAGAAGGGGAAACATAAATTAGATAATGAGGATAGGAGGTTGAGGGGGGAGATTGAAGCGTGCGAAAAACTGTTGGACATCGTCAACGAGAGTTGGAGGGAAGAGAAAAAGGAGGGGGGCGTGAAGGGGGCGGCGGATGCAAGCGTGGGGATGATGGGGGCACCACCAGCGAAAAGGATGAAGGTGACGGTGGAGGAGGCAAAGGGGACGATGGGGGCACCGCCGATGAAGTCGAAGGGGGTAGAAATGCCGCCGCTGCCAAAGTCAAAGGGGGTAGAAATGCCACCGCCACCAAAGTCGAAGGGGGTAGAAATGCCACCGCCGCTGAAGGCTCAG
Source organism: Triparma columacea (assembly GCA_030267965.1). Lineage (NCBI taxonomy): Eukaryota > Bolidophyceae > Parmales > Triparmaceae > Triparma > Triparma columacea. The sequence goes on from BRYA01000200.1 coordinate 17,052, forward strand.
GCAGCCATGGCTCCACCAGCGAAGGCTCAAGCTGCCGTGCCCTCCCCCCAAATGCGTAATCCCAACAAGAAGAAACCAATCAGCACAGCCGAGCTCCTACAAAGGCACGCCAACAAGAAGCAGACCTTGGGACCTGCTAAGCCGCCCCCGAGCGCGGCCATGGCGGTGGGGAAAGAAAGTGACGACAAGAAAATCGAATGGCAAGCACCGCAGGGACAGGATGGAAGCGGGATGAACACAAAACTACACAAGAAATTCGCAGGGCGGTATTGATCGGTATTGATGGATAATCGGAAACTTACTTAGTTTTTCTTGTTTCCAATGAAAACCAAACGCCCACAACATGTTTTGCTTCAAACCTACGTTAACTCAACAAACAAAATGCAATCGCTAATCGCTGCAATCGCACTTGGAGATTTCGTGAGAAATAAATCTTCATTATGCAATTTAGTTTTATATTTGATATATAATGACAAATTTACAATTTGACGCAAACAAACAATAAATGTATCAAGTTAGGAAAATTTCAGAAAATATTTGTTATTGGATAATATTAAAATTGACTATGAATAAACAACTGTGTATAAAAAGTATGTCATATAGAAATTAAAAGCTAAAAAACTCATTTTGTATATTTTTGACTAAATAATATTCTCAAAATAAATCTCAAATGTAATTATGAACACACAATACAATATTTAATCACTAATAAACAATTGCAATTATTTACATGTTATAGGCCTCATAAGAAACTTAAAATTAAAAATTGGACAAAATCCAACCGATTACGCAGCGCCGCGCATCCCAAGTGTAGGAGTTTTTGTTTGCCCCTGACACCACGCCCTACTGTAATCACCCCCTCAACCTCTCAAATCTTCAAAAATCCTTGGGCCCACTTTCACTGGGTGAACCAAAAGTTCAAGGCGTCAAAAAGGAACTTTGGTGTCAACAAAACCTTAGGAGCTTCTTTCCTGGCCCTATATTTTTACCGAGCCCCTCCTGTTCACCGCTTCCGTCCCTCGGTCTCTCTAAGCTCCCTCTCTCCCTCTCCCTCCCCGCCTCCCCCCCCCTTGCCTCCCAACAGTCCAAACTTCACCTCGGAAGTTCAGATCTGTTAAGTTGCCAACAAAAACGTCCATGTCGTTTCCCGCCCCAATGAAAGGCGACCATACCCTTCCTATCTCCTTTTCTAACAATGATCTTTCTCCTAAGTCTTCCCCGAGGTCATCTTCATATCAACCTGGACCTTCGTCCCCGTCTTCCTTCCCTCCCATTCAGAAGTCTTCTGAGTCGTCCATTTCTAGGATAATGCGTCGTGCATCGTCCAGTAGTGTGGTTGTGACGACATTCGACGCTGCCTCGACGTATCACTTACAGTCTGGCAAGAAGAACAGGGGTCGTCGATCATCTTCAGTTGCCCTTCTGGACGAATCTGAGTGAGTCCCCTCCCACACCCGCCCCCGCCCTCCACAACCACCCTAACCCCCCACACCTCCCCCCAGACATGGCATCGAAAAGTGCCGTCGCAGGCGCTCTCTCTCTGAAGGTTCATTATCCGCCCCCACCGCCATCACCACCACCACCACCACCACCTCCTCAGCCTCTTCCTCTTCCTCTTTCTCCTCTCAAGACACAAACCCCCAATCGCCCAGTTACACTAACGATGCGATCTCATGGGGCGCTCTAACCGACGTTCGCTTCCACAGGGAAGGATCCTTCAGCCTCATATTCGAGGCCCGCCTCAACTCTGAACCCGTAATGGTGAAGCTGCTCAAGTATGACCATGACTTCATTGACGAGCACGCCTCGGACCTATTCTTGCAGGAGGCGGACTTGATACTGGACAACCCGGTCCCCTCTCCCTACGTGATTGACTTAATCGGCAGGGGGTCCATCCTCAAGGGCACTCCTTCCCGACCCTCCTTCATTGTCATGGAGAAGCTAACCGAGACCCTTTCGGATCGCCTTGCACGCATCCGCGCCAATAATCGGGGGGGTATCCTTCGTTCTCTCTCTTGGAAGAAATCTCACGACACCTGGGAGGCCTCCCTGAAGGCGCGCCTGACTACAATTCTCCAGATTGCAACGGCCCTCGCACACTGCCACACCCTTCTTTCGCCCACTTCCTGTGTGATTCACAGGGACGTGAACCCGTCGAACATTGGTTTCCGAGATGATGGTACAGCTGTGCTCTTTGACTTCAACAATGCCAAGCTCATAGAACAGTACGACGCCACCAAGGGGGAGTTGCCGAGGGAGATGACAGGGGACGTCGGAAACCTTCGTTATCAGAGTCCCGAAATGACGTGCCATAATCCGACAGGTTCTGGAACTGATGTGTATTCCTTTGCAATTCTTGCATGGGAGATTGCGTCACTGCAGGTGCCTTATGGAGAGGTGAGAATGGGCAAGAAGTAGTTCGGCATTGGTATTCTACACGCTAACGTTTAATCTCCCCCCCGCCTCCCCACGCAGACCCTCTCTACCAATGAATACCTTCTCCGTGTCGTAGAGGGTGGGGATCGCCCTGTGCTTAGTGACAAGGTTAGCTGGCCCTCACCTTTCCGTAATCTACTTTCGGACTGCTTCGCGGAGAACCAACTCGATAGGCCTCACATGGTGACAGTCACCGAGGCTTTGACACTCATCGTCAACAACTTTAACGAATAATGCGGAAGAGGAAGAAGGAGGAAGAGGAAGCAAAACAGCATGGGAAAGAAGAGAGCTGACATTCACAACTGTAAACTGAAATACAACGAACAATAACGATCTGATATTAAACAACACTCTACTCTTTAGCATCCATCGACTCTTGCCAACAAATTCTTGGCTCTCCCCCTTACGATCTCATCATCAAACACCGCCGCCCCCCCCACCGTAGCACCCTCAAATCCCGCAACCTCCTTCAAACCCACCACCGCCCCCTCTATCCCGCCCCCTTTTTCAGCCACCAAGTTCTCGCAGAAGCTGACGACGAAGTTCACCACCACCTTCATGTCACCCTCCCACCCCTCTCTCCCTTCCAACAGCAGCCTCAAGCATTCCAAAGCGTCTGCAATCGTCCCCTCCCTCCTGTCCCCCACTAGAAACCTCACACACATTACCACCATCTTTCTCCTGACTTCCTCCTCAAGCCCCCCCTCTCCACCCCTTAACAACCCCATCATGACCCCCAGCCCCTCTCCCAACCCCCCTCCGCCCCCAATCCTCCCCAAGCAATAACGCCGCAACCTCTCCACCACCTCCTCCCCCCTCCCACCCATTTCGAAAACAACCCTCAGTTCCCTTTCAAATGCCCCCCCGCCCTCCCCGCCCCCAAACCCTTCAGCCAACCAGCCGTTACTAACCAAACCACCAAACAGCCCAAGCGTCCCATTCTCCATCCCGATTCCACTCTCCACGTTTCCTCCTCCGCACGCGATCAAAAGGGCCCTACAATGCCTCCTAGCGCCCCTGACGACATCCTCGTCAGCGCAGCATAACCCCAACAACTTCACATCGTCCGCAAGGTCCGCCCTGCTAAAAACCCTCTCGCGGGCAAAGGGGCCGCTTGAGTTGCCTACAATCTTCCCCATAAAGTCCCTGATCTCCTTCAAGAAACCACCAAGCACTGCATCGGCGTACAACCCCTCATCGGCCCCCATGACCAGGAGGCACCCAAGAGCCCCGATAGCCATCTCCACATACCCGCGCTTCAACTGCTCCAGCTGGCTCCTGCCCTCAGGATTTATGAGATCCGCGTAGACAAACCACTTCAAGCCACCCATCAACCCCCACCCAACCTTCCCAAAAATCGTCAGAACTCCGCCATCCATTAATTCCCTACAATCTACCAACACCCCACAGACCTTAACCAAAAAAACCGCTCTTCTCCAAACCTCCTTCTCCAACTTGCCCCTCAAAACCCGCCCCGTCCCCCCCTCCACTTCCCCCACCTCCACCAACACCTTACCCAACCTTGCCTCCACCCCACCCTCCTCCCCCTCCCTAACTAAAATCCCCCCGAAATCCCCAGCCAACCTCCAAAGCGCCTCCCCCCCATCATCCAACCCCTTCCAACCCACGACACCTCCAACCAAACTCTTGAGCACCTCCAACCAGCCCCCCTTGACGAGTTCTCTGCAAGAATCAAATTCTCGCAAAGTGCACAACGCCACATTCACCTTCATCTCAACCTCACCAACGTAATCCAAATCATCGAATTTCTCGTTCTCCCCCCCTCCGACTAGCATGCCTTCCACGTCCTTCTTATAACTCAGAACTCCCACCTCGTGCATCCCCGCAAGCCCTCCCAGGAGCCCCACGAGTCCATCAAGCTGACCCCTGGCAAGCGCCGATCCGCCCCCGCTGAACCCAAGCGCGTGCTTGCTATCGTCCCACCCCAAACCTTGCCTGCAACTTGGCTTTAAAACTCCTACCATCTTTTTCACAGCATCGAAAACAACCCCCAAGCACTTGCTCCGCCCAACCTTATTCCTCAAAATGGCAGTGTCAGGGTCGAAGTCGCCCAGGTCACCAAACTCGTCACCGACACTAACAGCCCCCCCGGAAGCCTCGAGAGATTCCCTTCGGTCGACCTTCAACGTCTTGAGAACCCACATGGTCACGCTTCTCAGCGCCGCGATGCAGCAACCGACGCTGGTCTCCCCGACCTCCCCGAGATCGATGCTCTTGCAAAGTTCGATGAAACAGTTCTTGAGTAAATCTGCGAAGTGTTCAAAGATGCTCAGCGCCTCTTCCCCTTCTTTCACTCCCCCCCTTGGTTTCCCCCCCAGCCAGCTGACCACCATCCCAATCTTGCTGCAGCAAATCGTCAGTGCCTGAGCGCAACGCACGCAGCTGCTGATTTGCTTGCCCCCCCCCCTCTTCACGGTACTATCGAAGAGCCCGATGCTGAGATGAGCGGGGAAGGGAGTTGTGGAGGGCGAAGCGACAATATCGAAGAAGTTAGCAACAAGAAACGCCACACTCGAACTCTTTCCGCGACTCGTCTAGCTCCTCTCTCCTTGCTCCGCCTCACCTTCCCTGGAGCTCCTTTTCGTTGGCCATCGCCATGGCCTTGACCATAATCCTAAGGCACCTCCTCAGTCCCCTTAGCCCCCTGCTCCTGACCGCCTCGCCAACGCCCTCACCAGCGGCCATAATACTGTAAACTTGCATCCTGTGGACCTCCCTCTCAACGTTGACTATGCGCTCCTTTGAGGTCAAGAGCCTCTCAACCTTCCTCCAAACTTCCTCACCGCCGTAATCATCTCCGAGGACCCCGCTCGAGCTCGCCGCCAGTATCATGCAAACCAGCATCTGCCTGTGCAGCGTGTTTCCGTCCTCTGACAGCCCCACGACGCCCTGCTTCACCCTGTTCCTTCTCGCCTTCCCGAGGGTCCCAATCTTTGCGAACCACGAATTTTGAATCGACAGCAGCGTCCTCGGGATCAAACGAGTAGGCTGCATGGAATCCAGCTTTGAAACGGCAGATAACTTGCCCTTGAAGAGCTGAATTATCGTCGAGGGGGAGGAGCCTTGGGGCTGAGCTACGAGAATGCGCTTCGCATCTTCCGCCAGGGCCCTGTACCAGCGTCTTCCTAACCTCAGATCTGGGAATTTGCTATCCTCAAGGGGGTCATGAGGCAGGTGAGATAGGATCATGGAGCTTCGACTTGACACCTTCGCCAGGAGGTTGAGGGCGCTCTCTCCGCCACTGCCCATGACACCGCTTGAAAACAGGGCTTCAACGTAGCTCAGCTCTCGCCGCAACTGGGCAAGGTGAGCCGGATCCAAACCCATGGGGATGCTCGCCTTGTTCAGGTCATTGTTTTTAAAGAACCTGTTGGATAGGACTCCAGCGTGAGATAGCAGGAGGGTCGTCAGGACATTCCAGCTCGCTCCGTTTTGCGGCTTGGTCCCGATAATTTGCTGTTGCGTACTCGAGGACGAAAAGTACGTGACGGCCCCGAAGACGAAGTAGGCCGCTGCGACCTCGTTCCTGGAAATGTTCAGCCCCATGGCCCTCAACACTTTTGTTTCGAAAACAGTAGCAAAAGAATCCATGAGGGACTCCTGGACGGCAGCGAGGGTGTCAAATAAAGACTCTAAGGGGCTGCGCCCGAGGCATATGGACTTCAAGACGGAGTTGACGTCAACGTCGGGGGAGTTTATTTCGTAAACTTGATAAAGCTGGTCGAGAATCGAAGAGATCGCAGTATCCACTACCTTCTGCTCGAACTGCGGTCGCCTAGGCTCGGACAGTGAGAGGGTTGTTATTTTCACGTCCAACAGGATAAGGAGAAGGTCGTTTTCAACGGAGGACGCGGCCAGGGGTTCGAGGATAGGGAGGAGAGAAGTGGCAAACGAGGGAGGAGATGAGAGGACGAGAGCCTTTAGAGCCTTGAGGAATTTAGTCAAAGGTATGGTCCTTGAGGGGAAGTTGGCTTTGAGGAACGTTGCTATCTGGGGGATCGAAGTGGGAGGCAGAGGAGGGGGCGCGGGAGGCGCGGAAGGTGTGACGGAGGGTGCAACTTGGGTTTCAACAGCACCATTTGGAGGAAGGATGGAAGCAAAGAAGGTGTCCGTGAGGTCATTGAGGTCCGGTGGTGATTGAATAGGCGCGTTCTCATTTCGGTGGGGCGGAGAGGGAGGGAGGGAGGAGGAGAAGGGCGACGAGGAGGTTGTGGAGGAGGAACGATTGGAACTTGTAGTCCTCTTCTGCTTCTTTTTGAAGGAGGTCGCGATGTCAACCCGGCGTCTTCTAGTGGGACGAGGGTCAGGCTCAATGTCACTGTCGGGGATGTCATCAAAGTCAACGTCTATGTTCTCATTGTTGGCCAGGAACCTCTCCATCATTTCCGTCGCATTTATTTTGGCAGGTTTGGGAGGGCGAGAATTTGGTTCTGTCGAGCGCCTTGACATCTTATATTTCTTGCCCTTAGAACGGCGGCTGCTAGATGAGATGCCACTTCTCTTGTAGTTGCCCCTGTTCTCCCTGTTCTCCCTATTCTCGTCTTCATTATCGTCTTCATTATCGTCCTCATCATCTCGCCTTTGGGAAGACTTCCTACTACCACTCCTCCGGGAAGGTTTCCGACTTCGATCCCCCCTCCTCCTTTCCCCTTTCTTCTTCCTCCTCCTCCTCCTCGCTCCCTCCTCCTCCCTGTCCCTCTTCCTCTTCCTTATACTCCACTCCGTCTTCTCCACACCACCGTCCACCACGTTAGTCGCATGTTCGTGCTCTTCAAACGGCGGCAGCGATGTTACAGACGCTCGATCTGAGTTGCCGTCGCCTTCGTCGTCTCCGAGCCCGAACCCGTCATCGTTGTCGTCTCTGCCGTCGTTCCCATCTTGGGTCATGCCCGCCTGCTCAGCCTGGGTGAACCCAAACCTCGACGAGGCCCAAGACGAGAACTCAAGGAGGTGATCCTTGCAACCTTGGAGGACCTCCTCGACCTCACCTTCTAAAGCGTCGAACTCCATGTCAGTGGTCTCGAGCTTTAGCGACCAGTTCCTCTCGGTTTTCCTGTGTTCCCTGCCCCCCCTGCCGTGCAATTTCCTGAGAATCTCACGGAGGAAGTCCCGCCCTTCCCGGCCTAGCACAACCTTGTACTTTTCGAAAAGCTTGAGGTTCTCGGCCTCGAGGTTGTGGAGCTCGTCTAGAGTTAAAGTTGGGGAGTTCAGAAGAGACCGCGTTGATCTACGGGGGAGGAGCAAAGGGACGACCCGAAGGGTTAGCAAGATGACTCGAGTTAGAGGCGACGCTTTAAAATTCTCACCTCTTGAACCTGCTCAACCTCAACCTGCAGTCCGGCAGCGTGCTGTTTGAGAGCTTGGAGAGTTCCTTCTTGAAAAGTGGCAGGAGCTCCTTGTACGGGACGGAACGGAGCTTCGAGGTAAGGTCATCGCAGTCCTGAGGGAGGCGCGAAGCGTCTCCTTCGGGCTGAATGAAGTTGTTGCCGGAGTTGGATTCGAGGGACGATATTGAGGAGTACGATGATTGGGAGGAGTCCGAGTAGGAGTCAGAGGGGACGTCATCGTCCTGAAACTTGGAGACGAGCTCAGAGGTGTCGTCGGAGGACGACGAGGAGGAAGATTCGTCGGCGTCAGCGACAATGTCAGCGAACATGGCGCCAATCTCGTTCGTGTACTTGTACTTTGAGGCTCGTTTGTGGGGACGTTCGTTTTCGGAGGAGGAAGAAGAGGAGGACATGAAGTCGTCGGGGTTGGTGCTAGCTGCGCTTGCGTTCCAAAGTCGCAACATCTCAGATGACGAGGCGTGAGTGGCAGAAGATTTCTTTCTCGCCTTGGGGAAGGTAGGGGTGAGGAGGGAAGGTGGGTTAGCATTGCACAAGCACATTGTACTATGACCTACTGCTTTGCACTCACTTCTCTTCTCTTTCTTCTAAGTTTTGACTTCCTTCTCCTCTCCTTCTCCTTCTCCTCCTCCTTCTCCTTCCCCCCCTCCCTAGCCATTTGCTCCTCCTTCCTCTGCACAAGTTCAACAACCCTCCTCTCCTCTTCCTCCCTCTGTATTCTCTCTCTCTCCTCCCTCCCCTCCTCCCACCTCCAGTCACACTCCCCGCAGTCGCGCCTCAAGGAGCCACAGCGAGTGCACCTCCCAGTCCCACCCCTCCCCTTGGTCCCCAACACAACTGTGGAGTTGATGATATCCTTGACCTCCAACCACTCTACCGCGACCCTCTTCTCCCTGGTACGTTCTACCGGGTACAGCACGTCGACGTGTGATACCTTGCCTGAGAGGGAGCTGTCAGCATCGTAATGGAGGTGAGTTATTCTTCCGACACCACCAGGCTTATTAATACCGGGCCAAGTACGCGAGGCAACCACACACATCGTTCCAACAGTCAACGAAGATGTCATAGTAAAACGATGGCGTGGTAAGGGAGAGAGGAAGCGGAGGAAAGGAGGTGGAGGGAATGTGTTGGGCGCGGAGGGAGGAGAAAAATATAAAGCTAACGGGTATATCTATGTCTTTATATCTTGTTTGAAAGTTGAGTGTTAGTAGAGGGTGTATTATAAGCACTCAACGGGCAGAATATATTCTATGAGGAAAAAATACGAAAAAAGAAAAGTCTCAGGGATCTGGGGAGCAAGAAAAGCACAAGCCAAGCATGCCTTCTTTACTCTTCATACTTACGCTTTTGAGCTGCCTTCTATCGACAGACGGGTATTTACCTTCACATATGGCCATGGTTAGGGCATCTAGGTGAGGAAAGTAGATTTTGAGAGATTTTAACAACACTGTGATGACCTCGACCTTTATGGAGTGTTGAGAAATGTACTTAAATTGAAGATATCGGAAGACATATGATGTTTCTATCCTCTTTAATGATATCAGTTTAGGCTTACACCAACTGTTGTACTCCTTGATTTCCAAAACACCCCCAAAATCACTTCACTGCAGATCATTCACATCATCACATTCCACAATAAAGCCAAGTCAGACACGTCGCCTCACGACTTCCCTGAGGGATATAGTATCACCGTTCTCCGAGGGTGAGGGTGGCGCAAGTCCCCCCAGCGAAAGCAGCGTTACCCAGGATGAGTTGGAGGGTCCTCTAGACTTGACCCTTGAGAATGTTGAGGCCGTACTCGACGAGATGCGTCCCTACCTAATATCAGACGGTGGTAACGTCAAGGTAAACGAGATCGACGGCCCCATCGTAAGGCTCGAGCTCGTCGGTGAGTGCGGGACCTGCCCCAGCAGCACTCAGACCATGAAGATGGGTCTTGAGAGGAAGCTCAAGGAGCTAATCCCCGAGATATCAGAGGTCATCCAGGCCATCCCCGAGGGGCCCTCACTCGAGAGGGAGCAGGTCGACAAGGTCCTCGAGTCCGTCCGTCCCTTCCTGGCAGTCGCAGGCGGTTCCATCGAGGTCATGGGAATCGTGGGGGTTGGGGGGAGCCAACCTACAGTCACGCTCAAGATGGAGGGAGCGAGCAGCACGCTGCAGAGCGTCAAGCTTGAGATCGCGCAGAGGATACAGAGACACTTCATGAGCCCGGGGCTTAGGGTGGACTGGGAGTGAGGGGAGGATTAATCATTTTTTAAATTGCTTTTTCTCAAAAGGCAAGGCTCTTGTTTATCTTTCAAAGTCTCCCCCCCCTTCACGTCCTTTCACGCCCTCAGTATTTCTTGCATAGCCCCCGTCCCCCAGCATTCCTCTCCCCCTCTCCCCTTCCATTCCTTTATGCATTCCCTAATTTGTTCCTTCGCTCTTACTTCCCCTCCCCCTCCCTCCTCCACGCATTTAGCCGCGTACGCGGACGCGTCGACGCGGAGGGAGTGGTGGGGGAGGGACAGGAGGGGTGATGGGATGTGGGAGAAGAGGAAGTGGAGGACCGTGCTTACCCTGCGAAGAGAGAAGGGGTGGGTGGGGGGGGGGGGGAATTACGCTGTTAGTTTCCCAAGTCTCCCCGGACCTTAAGTCTGCGAATAAAAACTCACCTGACGTCCCTGGGCCAGGTTTGTTTCTCCCTGACCTCCTTCCACGTCCCCTTCTCCCAAAGCACGAGTTCCTTTAGTGCCTTGAGTTCCCTCCCCGCCCTCCCCTCCATAACTTCCTCCCCCTCAACCAGCCCCGAGACCTTGAGGGTAAGGTCGGTGATTGGATTGAGGAACTCTAGTGGCTGTTTCCTCTCCAGGAATGTTCTGGTAATCTCCTCTTCTACGCATAGCGTAACAAGTTTAACCATGAATCTCTTCGCCCTCCCTCCCCTAAGTTTCCCCCTCCATTCCTCCACCTTATCCTCCCACCCTTTCCCCAAGCACTCCTTCCTGGCCCTCTTCATTGCCCCGGTCTCCATGAAGTCCCCGACTTCCCTGACCTTGCGAGTACCTGAACCAAGCCAACCCTTAACCATCTCGGCAGTACGGTAATCGTCCTTACCAACAGCCGTACCATACCTCTCAATGAATACCTAGTACATGGTGTAAGGGGG
>BRYA01000200.1:28046-69009 GCA_030267965.1 Triparma columacea
AGGGGATAGTGTTGCGTAATATTTAGTGTTAGTCTCCCCTAAAGTATTGTCCCCTGCTTCCCCTGTGTTTTCCTTCAGGTAGTTTCCCTCGCCCCTCCTTCCCCTCACCTTCTCCCCCATCCCTTCCATCCCTTTCTCGATTTCGTCCATAACAATCATGACCTTCCATTCCTGTCCTCCTCTCCCATACCCTCCCCTCGCGTTCATCGCCAAAGCCTGTGCGGCGGAAACTATGATAGAACAACACTCGGGTGCTAACTCCTTACCACCCCCTGAGGTACCGCGGGGATCGGAGGAGGATAGGACATCGGTGAACTCTGATACTAGTCTCTTAACGTCGTAGCCCGAGGGTAGTCTGGGTAGGGGCTCGTGGTCGTTCTGTGTGTGTTTGTCCTCCAATTCGAGTTTCGGGAACATTAAATTTACGAGTGATATAAGCTTTCCCCTCGTTCTCCTTTCCCAAGCTTCCCTGATCGGTCCTAGGGTGTTGCTACCGTCCCACCCCCCGTCCGTACCGGTCCCCCCAGTCTCAGAACCCTGTTCGCTGGTGGAATTTATTTCGAACCAACCGAGAAACTCGTCTTTTGATACACCCCTCTCACCCCCCTTCTCCCCTATCGTCGTCATCGTCGTCGTCGTCGTTGTTCCTCCCCCCCCAAACGCTCTCCTAATTCTCGGGTATTCCCCCGCCCACCATACCTCTTCTTTCTCCACTCCTTTCCTCCATCCCTCCTTAACAATCTCATCCGCTTCTTTCTTCCACTCCTCGTGTTTCCCTCCCCCCTCCCACCCCGCTCCAACAGCCGCATTCCAAACCCCGTATACACCGTTACCACCATCCCTGAATGTGTTAGATAGTTCCTCCCAAACCCTACCTCTACCTCTGGCTTCTTTATTACACGTAGTTTCGCTTGGTACGTTAGTAGTTTCCATACCCCCCATACCCTCAACACCAGCCATACCAACGTCTACGTAATCCTCCCACCCTTTTCCCGAGGTCCCGATTTCCATATCTCTACCTTTTCTTTCGATTCTAAAAACGTCTGTATAAACCGCAACTCCCTCCTTAACAATCCCCATGTTGATATCCTTGTAATAACAAAACACATCATCCCAACCTGACACTGCTTGCGTAACACGAGCGTACAATGGTAACGTTACACTCCCTGATTTACCCCCTGTGTTCTTCACACCTGTGAAACAGATTTTAAGTATCTCCGACCTTAATGTTTTGGCGTTGGATAATATGGTGGAACCGTAGGTTAACGATGTTAGTGTAGGGTTGGAAGAACTGACTTCATAGATGTCTCTAATAGCGTAGGATATCCTAAGTAGGTCGGGGAGTGGTAGTTTTGACGTTTGTGTAGTTGTTGACGTTATCTGGTTGTGGAGTTGGGTTAACTTTGAGAGGGATCGGGAGAGGGTGCTTAGATGGAGGAGGTTTGAACAGAGGGTGTTGGAGGTGCTGATGGAGTTTAGGAGAGTTGGGAGGGAGCTTGTTAGGGGGGTTAGGGGAGGACGGAGGTGGGAGGTTGAGGTAAGGAGGGTTTGGGAGGGGGCGGAGAGCTGGGAGGGAGTGGGGGAATGGAGTGGGGGAATGGAGGGGAGGCGAGGAGCGGAGGCGAGGAGCGAAGTGCCGAGTGTGTGAGGTGGTTTGGAATCGGGTAGTGGGGGGTGTTGAAGAGTGATTGTTAGGTGTGTGTTGTTTGTTCCTCAGTATGGTTGTTTGGCAGCCACTTTGCTGTTGCTGGCGTTTAATCATTGCGCGTGTCTCCGAAATGCACGTCGCATATCATACCTGGGTTGAACATTATGGGTTATCTCTTCACTGGAACAACAAAACACAAGTTAGCCCTCCTCCCTTCGCCCCCCCTCCTCTGCTCTCTATCTTAGTGTCTTAGTGTGTCTGTGTGATAGTGTCTTACCTGTTTCTCCCTCTGCATCTTGCATCCTTGTACAAGTTGTGTCATGTTAGTCCTAATGCAGGCTTCAATCTCTTTTTTGATCTTTTGCTTTTCTTCTAAAATCTCTTCCATGCTCAGTAGGGTTTGTTGCTGTTGTTGGTTTTGTTGCGGCTGTGAGGATGAGGAGGATGGAGATGCAGGTGACGGAGATGCTGGTGATGGATAGGCTGGTGGAGGAGAACTTGTTGTTGGTGTCATTGTGTGTGTGTGTGTGTGTGGGTGTGTTTGTAGGGGATTTGAAAAGGGGAAGTGACAAGGGGATGTGTGTAACAAGGGGATGTGGATGTGTGTGTAAGGAGGGACTGGCCTTGGACTTAGCGGGGAGATTGAGTAATTGAGGGAAGATTATATCTTGATGTATTGATGTTATAGATTATATAGATGTAGCAGATGATGTATTTATGACGTATTGTGAGGTGTATATCGTTCAATTTGTTATATTATGTATACTCAAAGATAAAAAGACGGATTTGGAATTAATTCGAGGATTTTTTCTCCTTTTCTCCATCCATTTTTGAGGGCTCTTTTAAACACATTTATCGTTTTTATTCCTACACATATACCTATATATACACACACCCACTATATATACACACACAAACACACATACACACCCTAAACCCCTCTAATCAGCAATTGTCAACTGTCACACCGACTTTTTCACGCAGACACAAAACACTTCTTTCTTATCATCCATAGCAACAAACATGCACTCACTACACCACATCCTCCCACGCACCCTCCCACACACCCTCCCACACACCCTCCTCCCTCTCCTCCTCCTCCTTCTCCTCCTCCTTCCCCCATCCTCCACCTACACATTCAACATCCCCCCCTCCTCCTCATCCTGCATCTACATAAAACATGCCTCCTCAGAAGACTCACTAACTGCCACCGCCTTCATCGCATCAGGGAAAGGTCTGTCAGGTAGAGTCAAGCTAGACGGTCCAATCCCTCTAGGTTCCTTCAATGACGACGACTCCACTTCAGCAGACTCAGCAGATTCAACAGAAGACTACATCCGCCTCGTCAGGAAGGGTGAAAGCTTGGTCCCAGGTGGTTCCGGTACCTCCGCCCGTAACCTCGCAACCATCCCAAATTACAAGGTTCACCTAAACACTCAAGTTCGGATGCTAGACATTGCCAATTCCGAGTCTGAGGATTCCAGTGATCTCGACTCCGTCTTCATCCACACCCTCCCCTCCCCCCCCCCCGGTTTATACCGCATGTGTTTCTTCAACGACGTAACCCACTGGTCCTCAAAGTCTGTAACCCTAAACCTCTACACCGGTTCAAAGGGTAACCAAAACCACGTACCCCCACCACTTGAGCACGACCCTACCCTAGTATCACCTCTCCACGCCGTCGATACCGACGTTGAAGAAGCACAGAAAACACTCCGTATAATAAAAGCTAAACTACGTGTTATGGACGACTCACAGTCACACGCTGGGCATAGGGTTACTGTACACTCCGCTATTAACGGTGACTCGCACGCGAAGCTTACGTTAAGTTCTTTATTGGAGACGTTTTTCTACGTGCTTTGTGCGGTTGGTCAAGTCGGGTTGATTAAAGGGTGGTTTAAAGGGAGGTCTATACTACCTTCAAATACGGCAAGGGGAGGAGGGATTTATGGACAACAGGTTTATTATGGGGGGGGAGGGAGGAGTGGGAACGGGGGGGGGATGGGAGGGGGAGGGGGAATGCAATATAGGGGATATGGAGGAGGAGGTGGAGGGGGGAAATGGGCGTGATGAAACATTTAGGAGGGGGAATTGAGAGGGAGACTAAGCAAATAGGGGAACCGGGGGATGGGAAGGGGAAGGGGAAGAACATAGGATAGCTTTATCGGGGAAACCAGCGTCTTCTTTCTTGGAGGTCCAAACGTAGGCGTTTGGCGAAAGTGGGTACTTTTTCTATACGCAGCCTGTACGGGGGGAATATATCCGAGTCGGATAAAAAGTGGGTAAAACGGTAAAACCTCCTCTTTTGAAATTTAACAAACCCTTTCTCCGAACTTTCGCCAATTGTCGAAAATGTCACCCCAACAAGAAATTTTGACATTATTATTGGCAAAAAAAGCTGTATTATAGGCTTTTGATACCTTTCACGACCTTCTAAGCTCTTCACAATACAAACATCGATACTACTATCTACATCATATCCAAAAACATTGTATAAACACATCAAATTTGGTCCCAACAAAACACACACATCGTCAAATCCCTAACTTTCAATCTCCTCCTCTCCATCTAATCATTCACGCCATACCCTAGCTCAAACGCTATCAGTACTACCACTTCTATCCTCCCCGAGATGCCCAGCTCAGTAGTGTACTCTGGCGTAGAGAGCTTCAGAGACAATGATGAAATCACGGAGGTGACTTTTGCAGAGGGAGTGACGACGATTGGCGAGTACGCCTTCGCGGGTTGCTCCGCCCTCGCAGACATCACAATCCCGGACGGAGTGACAAAGATTGGAAACGACGCCTTCCAGGAATGCTCCTCCCTCGCAGCCATCACAATCCCGGACTCTGTGACTACGATTGGCGAATACGCCTTCGCAGGATGCCGCTCCCTCGCAGCCATCACAATCCCGGACGGAGTGACGACAATTGGCAAAGGAGCCTTCCATGGATGCTCCTCCCTCGCAGCCATCACAATCCCAGACGGAGTGACGACTATTTGCAAAGGAGCCTTCTACGGATGCTCCTCCCTCACAGACATCACAATCCCGGACACAGTGACGACGATTTGGCCTAGCGCCTTCTCTGGATGCTCTTCCCTCGCAGCCATCACAATCCCGGACGGAGTGGAGTGGATTGGCTATGACGCCTTCAACGGATGCTCCTCCCTCACGAGACTCAGTTTATCTCCTGCCATCTCCATCGGTGTAGGCTGCTTCTCAAACTGCACCGCCCTAATCGCTGCCGCTGCCGATCAAAATATGTCGACTGTTGAGGACCTTATCCATTCTAGGTGGTACGCCATACGTGAACGCGCCACCGTTCTGTTCTGCCTCAAGAAACTCTTGGAGGACCAGCCCAGGAGATCGGATAGGCTGAAGCGGAAGCGCCTTGACGGAGATGAAGTGGTCGCGCTTCAGGGAAGTAAGGCACACAAGAGGCTCCCGAAGGTTATATGGAGAGTTATTCTGGAATTTCTGTAACTCTAAAATCAATGTTGAACCATGTAGGCAAGAAAAGTTTCATAGTCTTTAGCTCTTTTCAGAAGCGATATGCTCTTGCTGCTCCCTGAGCTATTTTAGAGTAGCTCTTACGAGTAGAGGGTAAATGAGGAAAATAAACGAGGAAAATAAATGAGGAACGAAAGGTTGATCCTGAGAACCGGAGTTGAGTCCCGAATTGAGACTTTGAGATGATTTGGGCATTATTTGCCAAGAAAACTGTATTAAAGCCTATAATAATACTTTTCACAACATTGAAACGCTTCATAATACCAACAACAATACTAATACCTACACCATATCCAAAAACATTGTAGTGTAAGCTCAAATTTGGTCTCCAACAAAACTACATCGCCCAAATACCTAACTTTCAATCTCCTCCTCTCCATCTAAACATTCACGCCATACCCCAGCTTGAGCGCTATCAGTACTACAACTTTCCATCCTCCCCGAGATGTCCAGCTCAGCAGTGTACTCTGGCGTAGAGAGCTTCAGGGACAACGATGAACTCACGGAGGTGACTTTTGCAAAGGGAGTGACGACAATTGGCGAGGGCGCCTTCTGGAGATGCTCCTCCCTCCTAGCCATGAAAATCCCGGACGGAGTGACGTCGATTGGCAATGACGCCTTCTACGGATGCTCCTCCCTCACGACCATCACCATCCCGGACGGAGTGGAGTGGATTGGCTATTGCGCCTTCGAAGCATGCTCCTCCCTCACGAGACTCAGTTTATCTCCCACCGTCTACATCCCTAAAGGTTGCTTCTCAGACTGCACCGCTCTAATCTCTGCCGCTGCCGCTCAAAATATGCCGACTGTCGAGGCCCTTCTCCATTCTAGGTGGCACCGCATACTTGAACGCGTCACCGTTCTGACCTGCCTCAAGACACTCTTTACGGATCAAAAAAAGAGGAAGCAATTGGACGGAGGTGAAGCGCAAACACTTGGGGTAACCGCGGTGCGCAAGAGGCTCCCGAAGGTTATGTGGAGAGTTATTCTGGAATTTCTGTAAACTCTAAAATCAATGTTGAACAATGTAGGCAAGAAAAGCGTCATAGTCTTTAGTTCTCTTCAGAAGCGACATGCTCATACTGCTCCCTGAGCTTTTTTAGAGTAGCTCTTACAAGTAGAGGAAAAATGAGGACAAAGAGGAAAATGAGGAAAACCTTGGTGGGAGATTTGGACAGAATGAATTTGGCAAGAAAGCTGTATTATACACTTTAGCTACGTTTCACAACCAATCTAACTCTTCACAATACCAACAACGATACTAATACCTACACCATATCCAAAAACATTGTAGTGTAAGCTTAAATTTGGTCCCCAACAAAACTACATCGCCCAAATACCTAACTTTCAATCTCATCCTCTCCATCCAAGCATTTACGCAACACTCTAGCTCAAGCGCTATCAGTACTACCACTTCTATCCTCTCCGAGATGTCCAGCTCAGCAGTGTACTCTGGCGTAGAGAGCTTCAGAGACAACGATGAACTCACGGAGGTGACTATTGCAAAGGGAGTGACGTCAATTGGCAGAATGGCCTTCTTCGGATGCTCCTCCCTCACGGCCATCACCATCCCGGACGGAGTGACGGAGATTGGCATCGGCGCCTTCCACGGATGCTCCTCCCTCGCAGACATCACAATCCCGGACGGAGTGACAATAATTGGCGAGGGCGCCTTCTTTGGATGCTCCTCCCTCGCAGCCATAACAATCCCGGACGGAGTGACAACGATTGCCAAAGACGCCTTCCAAGGATGCTCCTCCCTCACAGCCATCACCATCCCAGATGGAGTGACGATGATTGGCGAAAGGGCCATCATGGATTGCTCCTCCCTCACGGCCATCACAATCCCAGAAGGAGTGACGACGATTGGCGAATTCACCTTCTCTGGATGCTCCTCTCTCACGGCCATCACCATCCCAGACGGAGTGACGAAGATTGGCGAATATGCCTTCTACGGATGCTCCTCCCTCACAGCCATCACCATCCCGGACGGAGTGACGTCGATTGGCAATTACGCCTTCAACGGATGCTCTGCCCTGACAAGACTCAGTTTATCTCCTTCCGTCTCTATCGGTCACAACTGCTTCTCAAACTGCACCGCCCTTATCTCTGCCGCTGCCGATCAAAATATGTCGACTGTTGAGGACCTCCTCCATTCTAGGTGGTACGCCATACGTGAACGCGTCACCGTTCTGTCCTGCCTCAAGACACTCTTGGAGGACCAGCCCAGGAGATCGGATAGGCTGAAGCGGAAGCGCCTTGACGGAGATGCAGTGGTCGCGCTTCAGGGAACTAAGGCACACAAGAGGCTCCCGAAGGTTATGTGGAGAGTTATTCTGGAATTTCTGTAACTCTAAAGTCACCGTTGAACGGCATGCAGAAGGGTCCCGAAATATTTACGAACAAACGTTTCCTTTAATTAGAGCCATTTTATTATAACACCCTCTTCTTCAGGGATTGGGTGACAAAAAAAGACGAAGCCCTCAACCTAGTTCTTCTTCTTCTTCTTGTCCTCCTTCGGTGTCATAGTGATGGCTACAATCGCAAGTCCGGCCGTCGCCCCCTGTATCCCCAGTGTCTTCATCGCCCCTTCCCTTTCCATTTCCCCTACTCCTTCCTCCAAGATCGCCCTGTAGGCCGCGGCTGCGGTGAAGGAGAGGGAGAGGAGGAGGGCGAGACGGAGACCGGGGGAACGCTTGGAGGGGAAGGGAATGTAGTGGAGGAAGAGGAAGGAGAAGTTTAGGAGACATGCACCAAGGTAACGACAGAGGGTTAGGGTTAAGGGAGGAAGAGGAGGAGCTGGCAGGTAGAGAGATAGGAGAGAGGCGGGATCTGGGTTATGGTGTGTAGGGGTAAGGGTAAGGGGTATTTTGAAGTAAGTAATGAAGGCGGCGGGGAGGAAAGATATTTTTCCATATTTTTGAGTTTGATACATAGAATCTTTACTCACCATAACACAGCATAAAGCCTTGGAAACCACAGAGAACACCGCTCCATAAGAGAGATATGACAGCGATCATGACACAATATTTTTATTGCCCTTTTTTCCTTTCGATTTTGCAAATTCTTTGACACCATGAGGGCTGCTCTTTTAACGCTGTTCCCCCTCTTTCTTGTAACGGAAGGTTTCATTCTACCTCAGAAACCCCTATCATTGCGTCAAAAAAGCTTTTTACGCATGGGGTGAGTTGCTTTATTTCATCTTGGTACAGTCATACACCGACTAATCTCCCATTAAAACTACTAACAATACCCTCAAACAAACCAAAACACGACAAAATCACCTCAAAATACCACACAAATGCAGGAACGATGATGTCGAAGAGTTGATGGCAGCAGCAGCCAAGCTGAGGAAGGAGTCCGAGGAAGCAGGTGCGTCGCGCTACTTCTCATGCACTCCACCTCCTTGCATGCACTCCACCTCCTTGCACTCAGCACTAACCCCCCCCCCCCTTCCCACAGAGATAGCAATGGGCCGAACCCCCACCACCACCTCCACAACCTCCCCTCCACCCCCTCCTAAAAAGCTAAGCTTCACTGAAGCAACTACCCTCCTCGATTCCATCGATGTGTCCTCCACAACCTCCCTCGCAGCACTTCCCACCTTTTCCAATTCTCCTTTCCCCCTAGTCCCTTTCCCTGTCCCCTTGAAGACCCTCTCTTCCCGGACCTCTGGTATGTTAACCGGTGACTCCTTAGGCGTAGGTGGATCAGACGACGTATCCCTCGACGATTTCAAGTACGCCACAATAGGCGTGACGGTCGTGTCCTCCATCCTCGCCGTTCTCTCCGGTGTCGTCCTACCCAACAACACAGGGGCCACCCTCACTTACCTCTTCGCGGTGATACCGATTCTGTGGATAGGGATTGGGTCGTCGGCACCCGGAATACTGGCGAGCATTATCGAGACGGCCCGCAGCACTAAAGAGGACCAGTCAACGAAGCGCTCCCGAGTCACAGCACACGAGGCAGCGCACCTGCTGGTAGGATACATGGTGGGAATGCCAGTCAAGCAGTACAGCGTGGAGGACGGGGAACCGAGGGTAGAGTTCGGAGTGCCGACGGGGAGAGAGCTGAGCTATGAGGATGTAAGTCGCATCAGTGTCGTCGCCATGGCCGGGAGCGCAGGCGAGCTTGCCGCCGACTTTGAGGTTGCCAAGGGTGGCGAGGGTGACCTCTTGACGTTGCAGAGTGCCATGAGTAGCTGCTCAGAGTTCATCGGAGCGGCCAAACAGCAGGACATGACGAGGTGGGGGGCGCTAACGAGCTGGGGGATCATACAGGGGAACAAGGAAATATTCGAGAATGTCAGGAAGGGGATGGAGGAAGGGAAAGGGATCAAGGAACTCATAGCGACCATTGAGGCGGGGCAAAATTGATCAGCCCAGAGCTACGTACAGCTAAACTGTTGTTTTACCTGCATGAAAACACACCATGTTTCTATTTTCCATCATTTATGCGTAGACTCAATGGTATCTCTCCTCTCTACGCTCCCCCCCCCTCCCCCCCACCCCACGACCTCCAACCTCACGATTTCCCTCCTCGCCCTGACTTCCCATTCCACCTCTTCCCCATCATTAAGAGTCACAAGTCCCGACCCCACCATTAGCGGTAGCACCCGCTCCCCATTCCCATCGTACCCCTTGAACCTAGGGTTGACTAAGCACCCCCTCCCCCTGTTTACCTTGAACACCATCTTACCGCACCACCAATCTCCCAACCCCCCCTCCTCCACCTCTTCTAACCTCCCTTCTACCTCCCCTCCCTCACTCCAACTGCCCATATCTTCGTAACTCATGTCCCATTCCCCTCCCACCCTGTTCAACCAATACCAGCTCTCTGCTCTTTCCCCCCCCTCCACCTCTCCCCTAACTCGAACCAGCACCGTCCCCTTCCCCTCAAGCCCCTCTGCCCACTCCGCCACGACGCCTCCCCCCACCTTCACAACCTCTCCCCCCTTAACCCTCCCAACCTCAACCCTAACCCCCTCCCCCACCTCCTCCCCCCCCCACCCAAACGCCTTCACCTCAACCGCCCCAGCCCCCACCTCCTCTACCCCCCTATTAACCACCGTGACCCCTCCTCCCTTCCCCAAATCCACCCCAACTTTCCACCTCCCCTCCCCCCCCGTGCCAGCCCTAACTCCCTCCCCCATGCCGACTGTCTCCATCCACCAGTCGTACATGAACCCTCGAAGGCTTGGCCACGGCGTCTGGCTCTTCCACATGATTATCGCCGTCTTTCCCCCTTCCCTGTAGTCCCCGAACATCTTCATTGTGAACCCCTCGAACAGTGCCTGGTACTGCTGTAGGCACGCCGCCCACGCCCTGTCCACGTAGCCCTGGAGGTCCCCGGGTTCCCCGTAATCCCAGATCGCGTCCCTGTCCTCCCCGTCTAGGCCGGTGTACGAGTAGCCTTGGAACTTGTGGTAGTCCCAGAGCGGGGGAACGCCCTCGTCCCTCCAGCCTGGGAAGCCCCCCCCCGCGTCGAGGCCCATCCTCCCCAGTCCCTCCATTGTTGTCATGCTGCTACCCCCAACTTCAGGCTGGAAGCTTACGATTACTTCAGATCCGTTGACCATCCCTGGGTTGTTCTCGGTGTAGTATTGCTTGAAATCGAGGAACCCGTAAGGCCCATCCTTGACGGCGAGAGCGAAGGAGTCGTCATGTAAGGTCATGTTCAAACCGTCGTAGCCCCCGTCCATAGAGCTCATAATCAGGAACCTGTCATCGAGAGAATTCACCAAAGACTCAAGTCCGGCGCGGATGACGGGAGGAGGAGATTGACCTGCCGGCCATAATTCGTTCCCCCCTCCCCAAAACAGGAGGCTCGTGAATCCTCTCAACCTCAGCACCGTATCCTCAACCATTTCCAAGTACGCCTCCTTGTCGTCGGGGTAGTCGTACTCCCCCCCCCATCTTCCGTTGTTGTCACCCGACATCCAAAACTCCTGCATGACCATGACGCCCATTTCGTCGCACGCCGAGTAGAACTCGTCCCTCTCCGGCAGACCTCCCCCCCAAACTCTGATAAGGTTGAGCCCGTTGAATTTATGCATCATGACCTCATCCTCGTACCGCTCCCGGCCGCCCCTTTGAAGCATGGCGTCGGTGGCAATCCAGTTACCCCCTTGAATGAAGAACTTCTCACCGTTAACCTTGAAGCCCCTCCCCCGAGTGCGTGAGTCAATGTAGGTCTCCACCTTCCTTACCCCAGCCCTCCAAGTGTAGGCACTCCCGAGAAAGGAGACTGTCAAGGTGTAAAGAGGGGAGGCTCCCATGGTGAACGGCCACCAAAGCTCAACGGATGGGATCGACACTCCTGTGAAAGCAAACTCACGAGAGCCTTCAGAGACACTTAACAATTCGCTCTCAACCTCAACGACGACCTCACCCTTAAACTCTATCCTAAGCTTGGCCTTTCCCTCAACCTCTTCAGCACCATCGATTCCGTTAAGGCTATAAACCACATCCACGACCCCTTCCTCCACGTCCTTGGTCCTAAGGGCCCCGTCAGAAACGCGAACAGGGTGAGAAGATATGACCTCGACACGGGAGAACAGGCCGGAAACGCGGTCTGGGATACCTTGAGCCCAGTCCCAGCCAGCGGCGAACTGCATTGCGCCGGCGTTCCTCGCCAGGACGTGGTCGCCCCCCTGCCCGCAATTAGGTGATCCCGGGGGAGGATCCACCGGGCATCTTGAGGTCACCAATCCAGGAAAAGGCGGTGGTGATGTTGTGATGGTCAAAGTGGAAAGGTTAAAGTTGCTAACGTCAACAAGGCGGCTGCGCCAGAAGCCGGAGTCACGGAGGAGGACAGTGTCCCCCGAACGGACGGTGCAGGTGTAACCGCAACCGTGGAGCTTGAGGAGCTTGACTGGGGCGTCAATGTCCTCAAAGTTTGGTCTCCAGACAGCAGTGTAATTGAAACCGTCAGAAGCGTCAGGGAGGAGCGAGAGGTTGTCTTTCCAGTATATCTGCTCCACGGGATCGGAAGATGGGGGAGAGGTGGAGGAGAGGTTGAATTGAGTCTGTTGAGCAGCGACAAGGGAGGTGAGGGTTGTCGCCGGGAGGACTGTGGAGAAACAGGGGATATCATTAACGCAAACAGAGCCCGATTTAACGTCAACGGACACGCTCAAACCCAATAAGAAAGGAATGAGGGCGAATGAACGCATCCTGACCTCTTTCAGAATTAGATCAAAATGTGTGCGAGGTTGAGGTCGACAAAGATGGAAACCCCCTCCCCCCATTAAATCAAATGATCTTTTTGAACCAAAACAAACTTAACGTAACTCCCGAAAATAACTCCCGAAAAATATGCAACCAAAACACCCAAAACGAAGGGACACAGAAGAAGATTGAGGTGAGACTGGAGGCAGTCTTCACAACGCCTCCGTCACCCCCCTACCCCCCCCTTAAATCCTCCTTCCTCGCCCCTTCCCACCCTCCCCATTACCCCCCCGCCTCCATCACCCCCCGAACGCCTTCCTAATTCTCTCGATCTTCCTCCTAATCTTGTTCCTCGCTAGCCTCATCCTCACGAGACTCTGCACAATGACGACCGCCCTAAGCGCGAAGTAGTACCTCCAGTACTGCGCGTACGACCTGAAGTCCCTCTGAATGATCGTCGCGCAGACCCCTAGCACCTCGATCTCCGTCCGAACGCAGTGACCCCTCCAGACACGTTGGACCTCCCTGGCGCAGTAGAGCTTTACGTAGACCATCCTGGCGAGGAACCCCCGAGTTACCTGGGATATCCTGGTGGCCATCCTGTCGGCGAAGTGGTAAGTTTCGTAAGCGATTCGGCCGCGGGCCTTTGCCTGGATGATTACTGACGCCTTCTTCATTCGCTCCCACTCTCTGCTCGTCTTCCGCCCCTTGAAGTTAGCTTGTATCATGGCGGCTGCGTAGTGGTCGACTCCCAGGATCTCCCTGTCGATCCAACCCCGAACGACACGTTGGAGGGTAACCGCGGAAGCGGAACGCTGCAGGAGCATGATCTCCTTCCACTTAATCAGACACCTCCTGTGGGCAACGCGGAGAGAGTGTGAGGGTTACGCGGAAATCGTTTTAGAGTTTGTTGCCTCACACGCGCGCGCTCTTTCGATTCGACATCCCTTCTCTGCCCCCCACTTCCCTCACCTCTTCCCTCTCGCTAAGAATCCCCTTACAACCCTTGTAATGTTCTGTGCCGCGAGGATCTTGATTTTGAACCACCAGAACTCGGTGTACCTCCTGAACGCCGCCTGAATCTGCTCGGTCGGGCGGGGGCGAATGGAATGCTATGAGCGAGTGCGCGAGGTTCGAGCAGCCGGCGAGTAGAACTATCCGGCTTCCTTTTTTCTCACCTTTGTAGCCGCTTCGTTCTTTCTCCTTTTCTCGTTGCGGACGGACTTACCCCTCCATACCTTTTGGATTTCCGAAGCAAGGTAGCCCTTCAGATATATCATCAGGACAATCTCATGTGACTTGAAGGACCGGTAGACGCACTGGATCCTCCTCGCGCTAGTGAATTGAACGTACCGAAGCTTGACTTGGCTCATCCTTACGAATGACTGGATCCTCTTTGCGCTTTTGTACTGTGCGTACCTGACCCTAGCCTGCTCCATCCTGACGAATGACTGGATCCTCTTTGCGCTTTTGTACTGTTTGTACCTGACCCTCGCCTGCCCCATCCTGACGAATGCCTGGATCCTCCTCACGAAGGTGTACTGTGTGTACCTGACCCTAGCCTGTTCCATCCTGACGATAGCCTGAATCCTCCTCGCGCCCGTGTACCGTTTGTACCTGACCCTAGCCTGTTCCATCCTGACGATAGCCTGAATCCTCCTCGCGCCTGTGTACCGTTTGTACCTGACCCTAGCCTGTTCCATCCTGACGATAGCCTGAATCCTCCTCGCTTCTGTGTACCGTTTGTACCTGACCCTAGCCTGCCTCACCCTTAACGCTCTCTGTATTACCGTCGCCCCTACCTCCCACGACTTCTTGGTCACGCTGAACGTTAGCCTCATCCTGTGGGACCGAAATGCCCTCTGCACCTGGAGCGCGTTCTGAGAGTACACGAGGATCGCCTCGCGGGTTGTGTAACCACGGTAACGAGCCTGGAGGAGGGAGAAACCAAGGCGGGCGACTTGGAGGGTGGCGCGGAAGGGGGCGGTGGAAGAAATTCGGGACAGGTGCCTTTCGAGGTACACTACTGTGATAGCGTAAGGAAGCAGGGCGATTGTCTTGGTGATCTTGGATCTGGGTTGGGGAAAATATTAGAAGATCTAAGGGGTGAAAGGGGGACAGTATGGTCGTCAGGACGATAACTCACCTCCACCAAGTCTGAATCTTCGATGCGGGTGGGTTAAGTAGTAGTTTCGCGTGGTACTTTAGGTAGTCTGACTTCTCAGTCTCCGCCTCGATCAGTGTGTCCGGGCAGTTGGCACCGTGGAGGAAGTAGGAGGCGTTTGGGTGGGGGACGGACTTGATTGAGATGCGGTACTTTGCGAGTGAGATTAGTGACTTTACGAAGTTCGTATGTGGCTCCCTGAGAGGTCTGTATTTCGTGGGTATTGTTGTCTTCTTTCCGTTGCCTCCGAAAAGTCCCATGTTACCTCTCACGAGTTTTTCCCTCTCCTTCTCCCTCTTCAGTTTCTCCTTCCTGTCCCTAATCGCCACCTGCAGTCTCCTCCTCTGTCCCAGTTTCATCCCCAGTTCCTTCAAGTCCTCTTCCTTAAGTACCTTAAGTCCCTCCATTCCCCATATACCGTTGTCCTGTAGGTTCCCTAAGAAGTCCTGAGCCCCCGCGCTCTCAAGCACGATCTTCATCTCCCTGTGGTCCGATATTTTCTCCTGCCTCCTCCTCTCTTCCTCCATGTTTTCGTAGGTCTCCCTGTGCTTGGAGGCCCACCTTTCCAATGGGAAGTCAAGAGGTCCTTCCTCCGGATATTCGCGCTCCTCAGCTATGCTTTCTACTACGGTGCCTCGGAACCTGATGTCTAGGTCCTTCTTGCCTCTGTGTACTTTCTTCTTCCCCCGTCTCCTCGTCTGTTCCTTGGATCCCTTTTCTGAAGCGTTCCCTTGTTCCGTCGGGTGCGAAGAGCCTGAAGACGACGTGCCTGAACCGTTGGTTGAACCGTTGGAAGACATGTAGTCCTCAACGCTTCCCCTCCTACGTCTGCGCTTCGGTTTCTTTTTGGAACCCGATGTTGCAGCGGAGGAGGCGACTGTCGACGCGGAGGGGGGGGGAGGATGGATACTCAAAGGGTCCATTGTCACCTCGGATACTATTGAAGGGTTGGGGTTAAGTGAAATCCGGTAGAAGGCTGTGTGTGTGTGGGGGGGGGGGGGGAGGCGGTGGCGAAAGGGGGCGTGGGTTAAGGAAGGGGTTTTAAACGGAGGGGTTGCCGTTTGTTCACCTTGTCCTCTCGAAAATTTTCGTGCCCTTCGGAAAACTCACTTCTATCTTGACTTCGTGTTCCAGCTGACTTCGTCTCATCACTCTCGCTCGTCTCCTTCCTCTTCTCATCCCCCTTATCCCTTCCCTTCACTACCTCCACCGCCTCACTCCTTACAAGGTCCTTTACAACAGCCTCATCACTAGTCTCCCTACTCTTCGCCTCCTCTTTCCCCTTTATTCCCGTGGGTTCTCCGCTCCTCAAGCTCCCTGTCCCCGTGTCCTTGACCCCGGCTTTGAGTTTCCCCTCAACTCTTTCCCAGAACATTCCTAAAGAGATCACGCTGCTCATCCCTTCCGTACCGTTTGCTGCCGGTTGCGAGGCTTTGTCACCGTTGTTCTTACTTGTGGCTCGAGCGACCGCTTTGTTGTCTTTGGTATTGGTTGAATTATTGGATGAATTTGTTGATGATTTTTCACCCGCAGAGACCTTTACTTCACCACCCTTTGACGAGCTTTTGCCGTCGCTATGGTGACTGCGTGATCCTTCTGTTGATTTCTCATCTTTAGGGTCCTTCGTTTGGGCTTCGGCTTGGGATTCTGCTTGGTTTAGTTTTAATGAGAATGAGTTTGTCGTTTGGAGATTTTCAATCACTACTTGATCAAACCCCCCAACGCAATTTGTCGTCAGACTAGCAATCATTCGATCGAATTTAGAGGTTGTGGGGGAGTGCGATCCGCTCATTGTTTAAATGAGGGCCAAAAATTAGCTTTTGGGTTTTGGGTTTTTGGAAAAGAACGTTCGAGAATTCAAGAAAATGGCACATTCCATGGGCGTGTCACTGGGGCTCTCTTGGAATAGATCGAGCCTATTTTGGGAAAAGGTCCCAGAGTTTTCAACTTACCGTTTTACTTCTTCTCCCGTATCAAGGGTAAATATTGATTACTTGATCCCGGAGTCCTCTTAAAAGTCCCGTTAAATGTCATCCGATGGAGAAATGGCCAGAGGCTTTCAGCGACTCGGGGAGGGAAAGGAAGAATTGTGGCTCCACATCGAAGGTAGGGAAGGTTAGAAGGTATCTGAGAGATATTGAATACGTATTACACAGCAAGACGCGGTTATGCTTCCCCAAACTGCAATATTAGTGAATATTAGTGTGTTTTGGTTGCCCATCTGGGGGAGAAGATAAGTAAAAGAATGAAAGACGTACGTTAATAGCAACTCTATTATGGTAGAGAGTCGATAGAAATGCGATAGACCGGTTTACTAAATATTAAGCTCTGAAAATGTCCATAAACTTCAGAATAAACAATTTCACTACCCTACTCCTTGAGGAAGCTGAGTTGGGTCAGAGTGATTTTTTCAATGACAAATTTAAACGAAAAGATGCCGACGTATCGTGGTAAATTTTTAGTGATGGGTAGAACTATAACAGCGCTTTCACGGAATTCTTTCGAACTTAATTTTTGCGGTCGTAAAAGCATCTAAAATTGGTATAGAAGTAGACATGGTTTCTGCTTTTTCATGGTGTTAACGACGTTTGTTTTTATTTCTCGTACTACGATACCAAAACAGTAATAAATACAAGAGTTGGGGTCGAATAGATGATGCGCAACGACGTAATTAATATGATTTTTTTTTGCACCAAAAATGATCACTTTCAACCAAAGAGTTGAAGGACTCTTCTAAGTAGATTTCCTTAATTTTGTCGGGAAGTGTAGGATAGATGAGGCAACCATATCCCGGTTTCGAGGATTTCAGGAAAGTTAGGGCACAGCTTTCTTTAATTATTTCTCAAGGTCCGGAGTGGGGTGTTTTGAGAGAAGGAGGTTAAATGGTTGGAAGAGTTAGGAAAATGGGATCGAATGGTAGTACTCGATAGACGACTTCGCGGGCAACATAGCTCCGCTTTTTGATCCCATTTTCGTTGAAACCTTGAGGAGCCAGAGGCCTAGGAAGGGATAGTCTCGGGGTTTTGGGGGAGGGAATGTTCTAATTTGTTCCCTCAATATGGCCCTTCGCTCAAGCGACGCTACGATGTTGATAATTATAATACCGCAGAACTAGCCCATGCTTTATTTTCCCAAAAAACGTACCTTATGGTATTTTGGCTTGAGAGCATTTAAAAACTCCAGAAATGATCGATTCCAAGAGAGCCCATGCCTTAAAAAAGTAAAAAAAAAGAGTTGGCTTCGATCTAAAATCAAAACGTTTTAGTATCCGTCTGGGTATTGTCAGCGAACAGCCGAATGCAGTAAATGCCCTGCTCATGTGTTCCTTTGTAAACCCCCCTTCCCCCAACCCCTACAACCTACCCGATAAACAATCTACCTTTCCCGGTATCATTTTTCATCGGGAATCCCTTTTTCCCCCATCTCCCCAGGTATTCTTCGTTCCTAACTCTATCATCATCCTTCGGCTGTTTTACCACTAACCTAATTTTCTCGAAGAAGTGATATGCCTTCTCATAAACCTTTGAGCTTGCTCCGACTTGTTTGTTTTTGTAGTTCATTAACCTCGTACCATCGTACTGCTCTTGTTTAAGGAAGTTTGTAATGGATGGTACGGAGCATCCTATCATTTTACCGAAGGCTGTTTTAGTTGATAGGGAATCGAGTAAGAAGGCATCGATCTTATTCTGAACTTCTTCAACGGTGTCGTAGATCTCGGGGACCTCGACGTAGGAGAGCTCGCCCATTTCACTCAACAACTTAGCCGTCAAACCAGGCTTTGTTTGTCTCAGCATTTCCAGATAGATATCCGGCCTCTCCTCAATGGCTTTAATCAATTCACGACGGCTCTCTTCTTGATCGTCTGTCCTGTCTTCGCTCTCCAGTTTCCGCCGGTGGTAGTCTAGAATTTCCTTCTCCCTCCTTTTCTTTGCGCTCTCCTTTGGCTGCTCTCTCTCTTTTCTTCTCTCCTCCTCAAATTGTGCCGCTACTTCCAGATATATATCCGGCACCTCCTCAATGTATTTAATCAATTGACGTTCAACTTCGGCATCCTCCTGTGCACCTGTGCTCTTCCTCTTAAAAGTCCGATGGTGGTAGTCGAGGATTTCCTGTGTCCTCTTTCTCTTTGCGCTCTCCTTCTCCTTCTCCTCTGACGAGTCCTCCGAGAAGAGCTCAGGTCTGGTTTCAAGCAACAGTGTCATGTCACCTCCATACATGAGCGCCTCCTGAAGAGAGGAGGCACTCTGTTGCAGTTTGGAAAGCGAGCTCATGATAAGAGAGTATGTAGAGGTTATGAGTTGTGTGTGTGTAGTAGATGGGGTCTGATAATGTGTAATAAGATCGAATAGATAAGATTGAGTGGTAGATTAAAAGTGTGTTGTTGTTAATTTTGGTTTGGAGTTTGAATAGTGATTCTTTCCAGTTTCCAGATTTCAGCATTCAGCATTTCCGCATTTCCCCATAATTTCCTCCAATTCTCAGTTTTTGTTTATACGCGATTACAATCATTCTGTATAGTTGTTAATCCTCGTAGTGTTCAATAAGTTGGATATAGGGTATTATCGAGTTAAAAGGAGTTAAAGGGGGTCTAAAATTGGTGTTTATCAGTCAGCAATCATCGAGAGGTTGTGAATGGGGCTAATTATATCCATCATCTTTACGTTATTATACACGTTAGTAGCTATATTAACGACACATACTACAACATCATTTATATATCCTAACCATAAGAACAATTATAAACGTTTGGGGAAACGTACTCAACACATTCAACACATTCAGCACAATCAACACATTCAACAACTATCATCTTCCTTTGATGACTCCATCGATGACTCCTTTGATGACTCGTCCTCATCCTCACCCTCATCCTCACTTGAAGAGTCATTTGAAGAGTCATTATCATCATTAATATCATCATCATTCTTCCCATCTTCTCCAAATACTCCTACTCCTACACCAACCACTACTACACCCACTACTACTACACCCACACCCACACCCACACCCACACCCACTACACCAATACCACCATTCAATCAATCAATACCATTCAGTAAACTAACCTCCCTCTTATCCTCCTCAACATCCTCATCCGCAACCCCTCCATCCCCAACATTAACCCCAACGCCTGATTTAACCTCCCCCCCCTCATCAATATCCCTCCGTTCCTTCAACGACGAGTTAGAGGAACTTGAGAACTACGAATTCAGAGAAGGTTGGGGTAAAGGTATAATAGGACTAGACTTTGACTCCAACCGTAACAACGATTGGACTGTCACTGATAATGAGAACGAACCTAACACTAACACAGAGGCGGGGGTGAAATTCAACGCAATTAACAAGGACAAGTCACAAACCCCTACTTCTCAAACAACCGTTTCATCTACGACGTCGGAAGAAGTATGTCCAAAATGTCACTCCTCCACCACACCATCAGACACATTCTACTTAAAACAATACTCCTACTGTCAATCATGTCGTAGCGATATGTTGAGTAGGGACTTTGGTGAAGTTAACGTTAAAGGGGAAGATGAATGGGATAGGAAAAGACGCATGAGAGGTGGGGAATATAGGGAAATATGGAAAAGTGAAGGTGGGAATAAGCCGGGTAGGGGTGGTAGGGATTACGGTGTTAGAGGTGTTAAGTACTCAGCCGGTACTTCATTTGTGAGGGGTAGGGGTGGGGGGAGGATAGAGTTCGGCGAAGGGGAGGAGGAGGAGGAAGAGGATGGTTTTGGGTATGTGCTTTTTAACGAAGTTGAGGAGGATATTATGAGGGATATCGGGGAGGACGAAGACGATGGTAGGGATGACTTTAGCAAGGTTGAGGGGATTGGGGAAGCGAAGGAAATTATTGAGGGTCTGAAAGATGAGGTTAAGGAATATAGGAAGTTCTGTAGGATGCTTTTGAGGAGATTAGAAGAATTTGAAAGGAGGGAAGGTGAAGGTACTGAAAGTTCCAACAACATAGCTCTACAACAGAACCAACAACACAATAGAAGAGGGGGGGGAAGGGAGTGGGAACCTAAAGGCGTGAATGAAGGGGTTTGGGAAAAAGTTGTAGACCCGGATGACGGAGACACTTTCTGGATGAACGTTGAAACGGGGGAACAGAAATGGGATGGTGAGGAAGGGGGAGAGGTGTAAGGGAGGGATGATAGTGTATGTTATAGTTGAATTTAAACAACAGATGTAGACGAACGTGGTTGTTTTCGGGAGACACACTTTTTACTCCCTCCATTTCGGATCCAAGCCCAAGCCAGAACCCCGCAGTACCTGGACCTGGCAAAAATTACCGATCCTGGGGGTGGCAGACCGAACCAAGTCAACCTTGACCACTCCCCGCCCCCCCCCCCCCCTTCCCCTCCCCCCTGATCCCTCCAACCTCTTCTCCCCCCTCCTATCCATAAAACAATGGACCAGTCAACAACCGAGCCGGCTCTCACAGCCCTACCCTCATCCTCATCATCAGCCCCTAGTCCAAGGCCCCCCCCCGCCCCCCCAATCACAGGGCACGAGCATGCCGTACACACGACGAAGCGTCGAGGCTTACCTGGAAAGGATAAGCGCCAGTCAGTTACAACAAATTGGGATCTGGTACGGATTCAATATACAAACACCAAACCACGATACAACCTCGAAACCTAACCCCCCCCCCCCCACACACACAGACTGACGTCAAGAACGTTGTGTACGGTCGAAGGCCTCATCTGAGTGTGTCAACCTCTCACCATTCTTCATTGTCCCGGTCAAGCACTTCCCATACTCGAGCCCATAGATCCAGCACCGCGCAGCATCAAAAGCAGAGCGTGATGCCCCAGCTGCAGGATGATAAGGAGGAGGAAAAGGTAAGATTAAGGGGTGGTTGGAAAAGGAACTTAATAAACCCACCCACACCCTCCTCATTCCTCCCCCCATCCCCAAACCCTCGCGTGTAGATTGCAAACATCCAAACAAGCGAGCGTCGTCGCCGTCGCGAGAGCATCGCCAGTCGCCGTGCAACCAAGGCCACCTCCTCCGCCGTTGCCTCCGAGCCCAACTCCCCCCTAACAGCCTTTGAGATAGAGCACGTAGAAACATCCCAGAACGCATTAAAGTACCATATATTCAGCAAGTCCCCTACCTCGCAGCCTAGGAACCTCGTTGAGAGGATTGTTATGGCGAAGATATGGAGCACTGAAGACGAGTTTGAGATTGCGCCTTTTTATAGGTGGTGTTTGTTCGCGGTGCCTACTATTAATTTCGTGCTTATGTTACTTTCGCTTGTACTACCGGGAGCGAACAGCGAGGTGAGCCCCCCCCCCCAACCTAAATTCATGTCGAGCAAGCAGACCTCTTTTTTTGTAGGGGCTCTTCAACCTCTTCTCCCCCCAACGTCTTCTCCCCAACCTCGTTCTAACTAATTTTTATCGTTGCTCCTCCCCTACCCCCCACACAGATATGGTCGTACATATCGTATTGCATAGCCCCCTTCGCGACCGTGTGCACGGCAATACACGTAATGAGCAGACCTAAAAGGTGGAAGAATTTGCACGAGGAGGTGAGAAGCTTAAATTCTTAAAACTTACCCGAAACTTTCATTTCTCTTCGCTCACACAATCTTCCCCCTCCTCCCCCCCCACCTTGACATATAGGTATGCATGGCGAGCCTGGCGATCTTAATCCCCCTCCTCATGGCGATCGGCGTCCAGTTCAAGTACAAGGAGAGAAAAGCTGGCTTCATCCAGTACGCGCAGACCGTCTACACAGTCGGCGCCTTCCTCATGGTGGCCATCGGGGGACCGTTCATGTCGAAGAGTGTTAGGCACGCGCTCGCGTTCTACTCTGACGAGAAGGTAAAGGAGCACCTCAGGGGCAAGGTGTTCTTAGGGGGATTCTCCATGCTAATATCTGTCCTCTACCTCGTGCTTGAGTCGGGGGGGTGCGTGGCGAGTCACATTGGGGCGAGCGTTGATTTTATGCTGGACGATAAGGAGCTTGGGTGCAACGGTATAAAGGGACCGAACTACGCGGTGGGGATGCACCTGGCGTGCGTGTTTGTGTACTCGGTGGCGTTCGGACCGTTCAACGGACTGAGCATGAGCCAGATTATGAGACTTAACATGACCAATTTACAGAGGATTGAAGGGTTCCTATTCGGAGTCGCGTCGTGTATTGCGCTTTTCCTGTTCGGGAGCAAGAGGATGGGACCGCTCCCACCCAACTACGAAAAGGTGAGAAGAAAAATATAAACAGGAGGAGGAACAAGAGGACAGTCGCAATAGGGAAGAAGAGCGCGCCGCGAAGACGACACACTAACGCAACCGGCTTGCTCCGCTCCCGCACTTGTCTCCCCACAGCTTATGGGTTCGGTGTACACGTGCTGGTTCTTTATTTACCTTTTCGAATTTTACCACGTCTACAATATTATAGCAATGCAGAAGCTGAGGAAAGAGGACATCAAGAACGAGACGGAGAGAACCATCAGAGAGGTCGTGAAGAACCTCGGCGACGAGTACTCGACCGACAACCCTTGTCTGGAGTTGGAGCCCGGCAAGGAGCAGGTGTTGCACTTTAACCTTGAGGGCGGCGCCGGCGGCGGCAAAGACGGTAAAGACCTGCATAAGCCAATTGGGAAGGCTGCCCTGCCAATCAACAAAAAGAGTAACGCAGACGTTCTAAAGCGCTTCAATAGCACCCCGATAGCCCACCCCGAGCAGATATTGTTCTCCCCCCCCAAGAGGGGCAGCGTTGAAACCGTAGGAGCAGAAGAGGGGGACAGCAGCCCGAAAGGAAGAGAAATTTTAGCTGATGCGAGGCTTGGGCACCGCGCTCTGTCCGATGGCATTGAGATAAACGTCCGCCACGACTACGTTCAGAAGCAGCACACTGAAAGGGATCGTAGGAGAAGGTCCCTTTCGTTAGGTTCAGACGGCCCGGACTTCATCGTCCGCAGCTGGCACCCTATATACAGGGTCCTGATTGTCCTTTTTTGCCTCATTGAAGGGGTAGCAGTAATCCTCGCTCACCACGAAGGCTTCAGCGAGGACACTGGAGACTCAGTCTTGCTGGTTGTATGGGCAATGTGGCCGCTCTGCGGATTGCTCGTATCGAGCATTTTTCTCAGCGACCTCAGAGAGGAAGTCAAGTTCCCCAAATGTGAGCTTTTCTGCTTCCTGGTGGGAGGGTACTTTCCGTGGATGTATTCGGGAGCTTTTGGCTTCACCAGGGCGTTCGAAGGGACCTTGACAGCAATCCTCGTGCAGACTGGGTCGGTCATGATTGGCGTCTGCCTCCTCTATTTCTTGTGGGAGATTAGGAGGCAAATGAGAAACATGGACGAAGATGAGGTGAGCCAATAGGTAGCTATGGATAGATTTATGGGCTCCGAATCAAATCTGCCCGGTTGTCGCACAATTGCAAGACTACTCACACCCAAGGCAAACAAACCCCCTTCGAGCAGGTCGATAATGTCGTCAAGAACAACTTCTCAACTATTTCTTACTCGATGTTACCCATTGTGTATCTCACCCTCGAATCCATTGGCTGGGTTCTCCTCGAGAAAGAGAAGGGGAGCTTTGGAGGACCGCGGAACATAGTAAAGGTTAACTTCGTAGCCTGTATGCACATCTTCTGCATGACGACCTACCAAACCCACTTCGCCCCTGTGCAGCGCTACAAGCTCAGCGACATGCTGAAAGGCAAAGTCCCTACTCAGGTCGCCGGCGAGGCGGTGAACTTCATCTGCACTACCAGTATAACATTGTTCGTTCTCGCCACAAAGACGATTGACTCCGATGCAGAGGCTTCCATCAACCCTGTCAGCTACAAGAGCGAAGAGATCCTCGAGAACTTCCACATTGTGCTGTCCTACTGCTTTGGGTGCATGTGGACTGCAATATTTGTCGTCAACGGGTGGAAGTTCCTGGGGTACTTTGGTGGTAACAAAATTGTGCCAGCCAACAACCGGGCCTTGCCCTTCTGCTCGCTTTGCGACAAAGCTGATGATAGAGAAAGCAGGGATAGCAGGAGGAGCATTAGCAACGCAAGCAGCGGAAGGAGCCACTTCGTCCTTGGTGATACTTGGAGGTTGGCTTTCGCGCTGCTTCCCTGCCTCATCATGCCAGTGATTTGCATACTCTGGATAGGTGAGCAGGAGGAGGAGGAGGAGCGAAGCGATGACATTGTTCGTGTTTTCCTCGCCTTTGCATTTGCTAACACAGTACACTCCTTGACATCCCTCACTCCTCCACGTAGCTCTGGGAACGCATTCGGCCCCCTACCCGTTCTTGTACATGGCGTTCAGCCCAATCAACATACTCTCCGTTTACGTGCTTGTATTCTCTTCCCCCGGGAACAACGCCAACCCCGTTACCGAAGTCGCCGCTTACGTGATTGGTGGCCCTGTGGTACTAGTGCTCGGAGGCATCGCAGAGCTCAGGTGGAACACAAGTAACGTCACGGGATTCGAAGATGCCGAGGGGTCGTGGCTCGACCCCACGTATATCTTATTCACTTTCAGGATGCTCTTTTGCTTCCTCCTCCTCGCGTTTTTGAGAGTACTCATGAGACTGAGAATTGCCATCGCGAAGACGTGCCCGAATTTGGAGAGGTAAGGAAGAGAGGGACTGAGGCCAGAGCAGAGCGGCGATCAAAGCGAGTGGCAGAAAGGAGTTACGTTTGCGTTTATGCTGAGGAAAAGGTTTTATTGCTAACTTCTTTCATCGCTCATCGCAGCTTTGTGACCGACACAGTATTCATCGGAACGCTTAAGGCTTTGATTCCGGTCAGCTACGTCTGCTTCACGAGTCTAACGTGCATTGTGACAACGTATACGAACGAAACTGAGCTCAAGAACCAGATCGAGCCAGCGTGTTTTCAGGTGGGTAGGAGGGGGGGAGGGAGGGGCATGGCATGTGCCTAATGAATGGCACGCACCACGAAACTAAGTCCCTCAACCCACACTATTCATCGCAGACGCTCGCAACAAGCGTAGGGGTTGCCCTCCATTTGACGGGGGTCAACCTGTACCAGCCCTTTTTGATGAAAATCTACAATGAGTACACTTTTGACGACGTGGTGAAGTTCAATCTGATGGCCAGGGACAAAATTATTATCTTGCTGGTCGCCGCATCATCATCAGTTTCAATGGCCCTGTTCGCCTATCGAGGCTTCAGGTCGTGGAGCTCTGAAAAGCAAATGTTTTTGTTCGTTGGGAGCTCGATAGGGATCATCATCGTCATCTGGGCGATTGTCTTGTGGCTAGGAGCAAACAGGATCATTAGGCTGGAGGGAAAACTCAAAGCAAGGCGGCAATCCAAGAAAAAGAAGAGGGCCACAGGAAAGAGGAGGCGGGGGGGAAGCGTGGCCAATGTCGACATTGATTTGAATGAGGATGAGGATGAGGAGGAGGACGTTGAGGAAATAGATGCACAAGGCAGGTTGGGGTTCGCAACAGGGGAGTTCGGACTTGGCAGTTTAGCTCCCGGCCTTGTATAGCATATAGCAATAGACGATATAATAGTTTTGTTTAAAACTTATCCCGATCAGAAGAGGTTTTGCCCAACCAGCGGTGCATGAAGCCGTCGCTTGACTCCCGTCGCATTTGCCGAGCCTCCAAATACCGTTGACTCAAGCTGACGCTGGCAACCTCAAAACCCTCATCAACCTCCTCAATCGTGTGTCGCTTGCGCCTTGGTATCGCCCTCCTCGCCTTAGGTTTCAACTCCAACTTCCTTCTCTTATATCCATCGTTGTAGGTTTTTATTATTTTATCGGGACCGGCAGCCCTCACAAAATCGAACAGTCGAGGTGAGGTGGAGTGCCTGTCCAAAAGTTCCCCCTTTCGCTTCCTGGCGACATAAAGTCTGTCCTGATGCCGATTTTTTCGGCAGAAGATGACAATCACGAGAACAAGAAAGAAGATGCTCTCGACCCATAAGAACAAGACTCCGTCGGTTTGTAGTAGGACACCCCAGTTCTGATTCTTAATTGTTTCTCCCAACGCCATCTACGTCTCCTCCTACTATCAAGAATAAGGTGGGGATTCTTCTCTCTTCTTCGAGAACAAGACGGAGAGAGGGGAGATATTTGTGTACAGCTAGTGTGACATCAATCACAAAGTGGGGGTATGAGTATCTTGGAACTGGGTTGATCTAACTTAATCCCGTCGCAGGCACGGACGTCAACACACTCCTCTTCTCCTCTTTTTTCTCTCCTTTTTTTTTTGGCGAGAAGAATGAGAGAGAGGAGTTGGGAGGGGCAAAACCAACTTTTCATGTGGGCCTTTTTTCTGTTCTCTTGTCTCGTGGCAACGTAAAAAGGATTGAAAAAAAACACGCTTTGTAAATGAATCCTCTCTTTCCTTACCCCCTATTCCGTTCTCTTCCCATGTTGTCGACACGTCAACGTTTTCGAGCATGCCCACTTACCCCGCTTCGTTCAGGAGTGTGTTGACGCGAACTTGCTAAGTGCACTCTCAAATTGGGATGCACTTTCAGCGGGCACTCTTGTGGGGAACATCGGCTGCGGCGAGTCGCGGAATGGGAAGGGGGTTTCTTTAGTGGGGGAGTTGGGGTGTTGTTTGGAGCGGGTGCAACAGATCTCACCTGTTCCTGAATCATGATCTATGATGAGCACGATTTGGCGTGATTTTGTCAATTGAGTCAGTTGGTAAGATTCATAGCACATAGCAGCTCGCCCTCACTTCCCCCAAATTCTTACCTCCGCATCCTCCGCTGCCTCCTCCTCTTCTTCCTCCTCCCTTTCAACCTCATCAATGTCGTCTTTGCCCTCGGTCGCATCGTCTGCGTCGACGCCGTCGCCCCCTCCCCTGTTGACGTCGCTAGGATCAGTGAGGACAACATCCCTGCTGGCGTTCCATAAGGGGTCCTGGGGCGCTCCAACAGGGTTGGTAGGGAAGCTGAGGCAGAGGCGTCCGAGCAAAGGTTAGTACTGCAGACAAACATTGGAATGCGAAAGTAAGAGATCGCTCTCACCTCCTAACCGCAGAGCTACCAGCGCTTCCTACAAAGGTAGGGTTAGAGTAGGACGGTGTTCCTATTGAGTAAGTAGCCCTTTTCTTCTTCCTCTTGCCAACAGGCTTGCCAACGCCGGTCTCTCTCACGTAAATCTCCCTCTCTCGCCTTACTTCGCTGAACTCGAGAGGGCTGGGGATGACACGGGATACAGGATTGAAACAACGAGCGAAGATGTTATGAGCAACATGTTTGTTTTGATACAGAACCCTAACTTTTGTTCTCACCTGTTCTCACGTATCCAGTCCAGGCAACGCTGCTTGGAGGTGAACTCGATCGAAGGCGTCTGCGTGTTGGTGATGAGGTAATGCGAGCTACGATGCAGGGTTATGTTTTAAAAGATGTTGGTGTCAGCTGGAGAAGATTACTCGTTCTTCGCAAGAATGCGAAAGCACCGTCAAAATCGCTCCGCTCATGCACACTCTTACCTCTCGTCCTTGTAGACGTCCCACGCGTTGGGGATACGGAAGCCCTTGACTCTGCGCTCAAGATCATTGGCGCGCTTCATAGCCCCAGACTTCCTTGACTGCTTAAGGTACGCCAGGCGGTTGCGTCCCCCATTCTCCTTCGACTTGGTGGCGGAGGTGTAGGATGAAACGCCATAAGTTTCAGCGGAGTAACCGTCAGAGTACCCTTGACTGGGGGTGTTGAGAAAGGAGTCCGAGACCACTGGATCGGAGGAGCCCGCGCCAAGGCTCGACCCATAGAGGAGGGAAGGAATGGAGACCTTTTCGCTGTTCGGCCTCGTAACGGCGAGGAGAGGCCTACTGTCAACAATGACCTCGGCCTTGAAGCCCTGAATCGTTAGGTTGCACCAAGTGCACCAGCCGCCTATGCCAGGGTTGCAAGAATCACAGACTACGACGTGGCCACATGGGTTGTAGCGCATATTGGCGCGACTCTTCTGGCAAGACGAGCACATGAGAGTGCGGGGGGGAACGTTGTACTTGCGTAGCGGGTGGGAGACGGGGAGAGAGTCGGTCGGGGTTGAAACCTTAGCGTGGGTGAGTAATGGCAGGGGGAGATGTGGGTGAGAGGCTGATACTTTGCGAGAAAAGAAAAGCGAGAGCGAATGTCTGGCGACTGTTACGAAGCTACAAATATCGCTCCCGAGTCGCTCTTACCTTCACCTTCATCATCTTAGCCGGATATGACGGAACGTCGTTAAGGGCGGTCAACGGTCCGGAGCCTCCGAACAAGTCGTGTGAGAGCATATCTCGGGAAGAACGACTTTCCGTCGGCATGCAATCCTTACAACCAGAGTAACGGCACTTGGAACACCCGCTTGCGCCCGTGTACCTCGTCTTGGATTGACGCTGGGGTTGATAGTAGCTGCAGTTGTGATGGCGGGGGTAAGGAGGACAATTGCAGTATTGTATCAACATCTAAAATCCCGGTAAAGTGCATCGTACTCACCTCATCGCCTGCTCGTCTTCTGAGCTCTCGTACTGTTGTTCAGCGTCAGAAATGGTCGCGTCTGTCGGGTGTATTAAAGGGAAAATAAAGGAGTTAATAGGGTTATCGTGCGAAATTGCAGGGGCACTGCTCGTACACCGTACCTGTTCCCCACCTGACTCTCCTGCCATTGGGGTCATTGGGCAGAAACCCGGTTCCACCTTCCCTCCCAGCGGCGTTGCAAACCCCCTCGATGATAATCTTTTTGATGGAAAGATGCTCAGCGGCCTGCCGCGAGGACGCGTACTGAGCAATGGCGTTGCCGGAAGAGTCATAAAGGGTGATGGCATTGCCAATGCCGGCATTAAGGGCAGCGTAGTCGATCGTGCTGGTGCGCTTGCGGTAGGACGCCTTGTAGGGGTTGCCTGAGTTAAAGAAAGGAGGACGAAAGAGTCGTGGCAGTCATTGGAAGTTGATAGGGTGTTAGTGGAGATTATAGAGAGTGCTAAGGAGTAGACAGGAGTGTGACACATTAACCCCACTCGAAACTCCCTCAAATCTCACCAACTGTAGAGTTATCCTTATCCTCGTCAGAAGACAAGGCAGGAGCGTTAACTTTGGGGGGAAGCGGGTCTTCGAAGCCGAGCCCGTCTTGCATGGGATTCGTTGGGTTTGCCCAGGTCCAGTCAATGAGTTCTCCGTTTGGGTCCTCCGACTTGATGAGTTTGAATTGAAGTGAGGTGAGAAACAACGTTATAGGAAAATGAAATACATGTAAGAAATACTCACATAAGCAAGGACAGAGCCCGCGCGGTTCGCAACCCTCGCTATCTTCTTCCTTGCAATAGAGGTGTGTCTTTCAGCGTTCATCAGACTCTCAAACTGAGGTATTAGCACGAGAATGGGAAGGTTGAGTGAAGGAAAACGACAAAAAGACCAAGTTGAAAGGATGCACCAATGCATGCGAGGGTGAGGAAAGGGTAACAGATCGTGAGTAGTTGTGAAATTGACAGGAATTCGGGTTGGTCGAGTTTGGGATTAGTTCAGACCCAAATTCAAGGTCCATTTTGATGCAGCATTACTCACCAGTCTCTTCTCGCCAGTGCTGACTACCGTCATAACGACGGGGCGGGGCTTCCGATTCGAGAACGGCATGTAGGGAGGTTTGGAGGAAAAGAGATTGTGGCCCTTCCGTGTCTGGTCTTCCGGAGGTCTCTCAATTTTTCTTTCTGATGAGATTTTTTTGTGTAGCATTGTTGGCATTTAATCATGTCGCAAACGGGCTTCTCCCTTCCTTCATTTCAACTAAAAGCGTGACGATGTTGTCATTGTCAGCAGTGAAGGCCAAGAAGAAAACCAAGGTCGCTGCTTCTGGGGGTTTTGGATCAAAAAAAGTGGTCAAAACAGCTTCATTCGACGCTCCAGCTGCACTCCTTAAATCTGAGAAGCTATACGAGGAGGTGAGAGTGGGTCTGATGTACGGCGATTACTTTCAGAATAAACTACATTCATCATGATGTCGTTGTCTCTTCACACTGTGTGTGTTTTTGGAGGCGCTGACGAGCTTATTGAAACATATCAGTACGACGCTTCAGTACCATTGGATGTCACCGAATCTTTCTCACCGCAAAATTCCTTAAAATCGCAGCTTGAGAAATGTGCCTTCCGGGAAGTTGTGAGTGATTCGGAAACTGAGTCGATCTTCAGGGAGTACGTAATAACAGCGAGGTCAGCCAGCTGCCCCGCGCTTTCTGACTGGGTACCCATCTGTCTTCTAGGGTTGCACACGAGTACCACCGCAACGGACCTCTTTGAGAGCGGGATTATTTCCGATGCTGTGTCTACTTACTGCAGGGAAATCGTTCAGGCTGGGGTTGTGGGGAGCAAGGCGTTTCGAGAGGTCGGGACCAACTCAATCGAGTATGCAGTGGAGTCGCAGAGTTCCTTCACGGACTTTGTCTACGACAAGGTGTATAATGTAAAGAAGCAGGACAATGGGGGGACAATGAAAAGGAGCGATGCGTTGAAGGTGCTTGGACTTGAAGATGGATTCGAGAAGGCCAAGCTCAAGACAGTCTATAGGAAATTGACTATGAAGTATCACCCCGATCGCTTTGTTGGTGAGGGCACCGAGGAGGAGTCAAAGGCCGCGAGTGATAAATTTGACGAGGCGAAGAGAGCCTACGAGCTCCTCGACGGGGCGATTGTCGAGGAGGGAGGGAGCTGGTACGAATCACTAGGAGGGAAGGAGAGAAACGAATTCAAGACAGTCAGCGTACAGAAGATAGGAGTCAAAAGGCTAGGAGAAGAAATGAAGCTTGACCTCGGCGGATGGAGAGCAGCCGTTAGGTGTCTCGATAGCGAGATCATTGGGTTCTTCATGAGTCGAAATGGGAACCGCTCGGCCGCGTGATTTAAAAGTACAGACACTTTTGATAGAAATACACAAAGCTTCATTATTCGGCTTCTCCAAATTACAGAATAATTAGTCAGGTTTGCTCAAGAATCTGTTGTTATTTGAGGTGAGCATGCTTCTCTCTAGATATCACGCGTCCGATAATTTCCCCCGTGGGAGCCTAATGTGGACATTTTTGCTCGCAACGTGAGTCTAACCTTCCCACCCCACCAACTCCACCCTCGCTCGTTGCTCCCCCATGTCTTACACAGGCTTCAGAGATCTTACACAAGAAATACTGATACCTTCCGATGAGGAGTGTTATGTTAATAAGTTATCTTGCGTTCGTCGCGCAGTCCGTGTTTGAAAGTCTACAACATGAGGATCTCATGCATGTCGGTGATCAAGGAGATGCAGTTGGCCACGATGCTTCGGTCGTCGCGTGTATGAACGGGAAGGACATCGAAGGCATTCTGAACGGAAGCTCCATGGAGAACGTCCTGAATAGAGCCGCTGTTGACAAGAAACCTGACGCTCCTGGTGGACCATCACTCACCAAGGAATGGAAGGCGTCTGGTGCACTCTCGACGACCGCTGACCGTTATACCTCCGACCTATTCAACGAGGAGGAGATGGACAAGCTTTTCGAAGGCGATTCCTTACTTCTTGACCACAGACGTTGTTTAGGAAAGCCGAAAATCCTGTCAAAACGACGAAACGACGAGACTGAATTGGCCTTTACGGCCCTCCCGACGATAGGTGGCCACACTAAGCCCCTTGCCCTCCACACCTATCAGTGTAGGGAACTTCGAAGAGGGGAGCTGATACTTCTCGATGGCGTTTGCGAAAGTCTGTCTCCTTGGCTGCTCGGTGCTTGTGACTTGGAGCAAGTTGAATGGGATTCCGGAGCACTATCGACGAGATATTCTCAAGAGGGTTTCTATGCCGATCTAAGCAATGCGAATATCGAGCTCTTGGGCGAGGAGCTGATACTTGGCGACCGTGCAGGTTGCGAACAGGTTCTTTATGGGCTGAAGGACGGTCATAATTTCAAGTCTGTCAAGGCATCAGACTTACCATCGACGGGAGATGTTTATGACGAGACTTTTGTCAACCTCCGTATTAATGACGGCGACCTTTTAGGGGACAGGCTGCCACTTCTTGATGATGAAGATTGTAGATCAGCTGTGCGGATTATTCTCATTTATGAAGGTAAGCATCGAGGAGAAGTTTAAGTGCGTCATGAATATGATAACCATGACGGAGCAAGGCCAGATCACCCCGATGTCTCCCTCAAAAAAACACTGCTGCCGTCCCGATGCGACTGTAACGCAAACTAATGAAGACATATCGTGATTTGCTTCGCTCCTTGCAGAGTTTGGGGAGGACGATAGTTCGGACGTAGAGGAGCCCACTGTCGATGTAGGTGTGTGCAAGGCGGATCGTTTCGTTGCCGATGAGGCTGAGGAGGCCGTGAAAGGTGAGAAGAGGTGGAGAGGGGGGGAGGGGGGGAGGGGGGGAGGGGTTGACTTGGAAGGCGTCTTGGACGCAACCGCCGACAAGGAGGCCAGTCTGGAGGACCTGTTGGACAGGCGGCAGTTGACGATGAGGAAGAGGTCGACAGCTTGTATCTTTGCATGCCCTCGTTAACCCTTACCTTCACCTTCTAACCCCTTCGACCCCCCTCGACCCCCCACCAACGCCATTTCCCTCTCCGACCATCAACAGCCATTTATCCCCCCTTTGTTGACGAGACCGTCCCCATGAACACTAGCCTCCACAATGTGATTGACAAATACCTTGTTGATCCTCAAGTCAAGAGCGACTACTCTCAAAGAAAAGTACCCCGCGACTTCGCGGAGAGGAGGACTGGCATTCTCAACAACACCTGTCAAAGTACTTTCGTCCAAGTCATGGCCGCCCAAATCCCACGTCGAGCCAGTCTCAGTCGACCCCGTCGAGCACATCGTGGAGGGTTAGGAGAGGACATCAGTTCCGACGTGGGTGAGACTGATGTCGACGTCGAAGTGGGCAAGGCGAAACGTATCGCGGTCGAGGAGGCTGTGGAGGTTTCGAGAGGTGAGAAGAGGGAAAGGGGGAGGAGCTTGTGCTTAACAAATTGTCCACATTCTCGTCTGTCCCGCATCTTCGTCCACATCCTTATCCACGTCCTTGCCCATGTCCTCCTTAACGTTCATGTTCTCACCCTTGTCGCACCCCCCACACCCCCCGCACCCCCCGCACTCCACCTACCTTACAACCCCCTTCTGCTCCACAGTCGTCTCCCTCTTTGTGGCCGACGAAGCTATTCGCGTAAACACACGCCAGGGTGATGTGTGTGACGAACATTTCCACGGCATGTCTGACGTGAAGAACGAGGACGGAGGTTGCGTGGGTTTAAGAGCTGAGTACAAAGCGCTGCCAGGCTTTGAGGTGATGGGGTGCCTTCGCTCGAGCTCTATTCCCTGGTCGCCATGTCTGCAGGAACGACTTGCAGCTCCTGGTGTCGCTGTCGGTGCTGCTGTTGGCAATGAGCACCGAGAAAACGTGTCTGGGAAAAGGGCCGGTGAAGGGGAAGGACGAGGTGAGTACGTAGGAGGTAAAGGAGATCATTCAGCCTATTAAAGACCCTTGTGCGACTGTCGAAAGCA
The DNA here is from genome assembly GCA_030267965.1 of Triparma columacea. Lineage (NCBI taxonomy): Eukaryota > Bolidophyceae > Parmales > Triparmaceae > Triparma > Triparma columacea. The sequence continues at coordinate 62,002 of BRYA01000200.1, forward strand.
ATTCATTGGACGCTAACCCTCAAATCCAACTCATTTTGCTTCGCTCATCAGAAACAAATGTCAAGGACGTTAAGGCCTTTATGGCAGCATTATCGAAACGCGATGCCTACGACGTTCTCCTCGCAGGGGGGATGGGCGAGCTCCTGCTTGACGACGAGTTGACACCACTCAACAACGAAATTGAAAAGTGTGGGCAGAATGCAGCAGAGCGGAAAATTCTCGTTTATGAAGGTAAGCATCGAGGAGAAGTTTAAGTGCGTCATGATAATGACAACCATGACGGAGCAAGGCCAGATCACCCCGATGTCTTCCTTAAAAAACACTGCTGCCGTCCCGATGCGACTGTAACGCAAACTAATGAAAAATAATCGTGATTTGCTTCGCTCCTCCTCACAGATTATGAGAAGGATGACAAGGAATTTAAGACATGCGAGGTCAGCAATTTTGGCGATTCCGTAGGCGTTCCGGTCGCGAAGGAAGATGATATTAGAAGCGCTACGCTGCCATCCGCAGCTAAATGCATGACCGGCGACGGGCTACTTTCAAAGCTCAACTTGACCAAGTGCGAGGCAGCAGTCATCATGCCCCCTGTTTCAGAACGACCAATAGGTCTCATGGACGGTCCAGTAGCGGACAGGACTAAAAGGAGCAACTCGACGATAATCGACGAACATGAGACGAGCACTGCACTGATTTTACACCTGAACTTTAAAGTGGGCGAAGAGGCAAGATTAGTTTCTCGATGCTCAAAGAGAAGAGCACCGCCAACGACACAGTCAGCATCGACGCTAACGGAGAACGCACAATCCTTTCAGCGCGGGACATCTCATGACTGCAGTGGCGACGACGACAGGAACTATGACGACTGCCACGTTAAGAGGTCAGGGGAAGAGGCACACCAGGGTGATAATTTCCAACGAAGGGACACCGCCCTTGGCTCCAATTTGCGCGACGGACTTGACATGAATGAGATCATCTCATTGTATGCGAGTATTAGCACAACCATATGCTATCTTCTTTGCGCAATTGGATTGTTCGCCTCCCTTATTGTCAGGGTGGGCGGTTGCGCCCTTCTGAAGATAGGATCTAAGATTGAGCCGACTGGAAGGTCTAGGGCCAAAAGTGCGAGGATCATGATCATGAATTCTTCCAAGAAATGTTCCTCCCTAATTAAATGCAGGCAAGCAAAGTCGCGTATGCCGACTTTCCGGAAATATTTGATAATGTCGAGTCTAATTTTTTGGGCCTGCTTAGTCGTCGTCAGAGGGAGATCATTGGCTGAGGTGAACGTGGGCAATATGAATGGACTGTTTAACAAGGTCAGTAATGGAGTGTATAGCGGCACTAACACTGGCAACTCTATCATGGCGAATGGTGACACTATGATTCTAGCTGATGGGTCCTATAAATGCTCAGAGGGGACTTGTGCAGATGATTTTGACATGCTGTACATAGTAGACTTGAATGGAGAGATCAAGTGTGTGGAGGACAACGCAAGCTGTGTGTTGGATGGAGAGAATGAAAGAAGAGGGATGCAGGTGTGGGGAACTGGGAGTGGTACACTTATTCTCCGAGCTCTCACCTTAGACAAGGGCGATGCATATGAAGGTGGAGGGGTTTACATTTGGAGTGGTGCTGTAGTGGGCTTGGAGCTCTGTATCTTCTCCAACAATAGAGCTACAAGCAGTTGGGATGGAGGTGGAGCTATTTATGTTGAGGATAGTGGAACTACTGTCAATATCTACGGAACAAGATTCTCTGGAAACACAGCAGACTCAGGAAAGGGTGATGATATTTACAGAAACTCTGACTTTGGTTCACCAACCATCACCATCCACAATACGTGCCCTTCTCCCTACTCCTCCAACACTCCAATCCAAGGTAAGACGAGAATGAGGATTGTATAGTCTGTAGAACCATTCCTACCTCCACTACTCACTTCACATTACCGCTGCACCAACTCCTATTCCTTCCCTCTCCTTTCTCAGGGTCTGCTTTAGATACTCATGGCAATGTAAGAGGCAGTAAAAACTCTTTCACAGATTGTCTTAATCCCTGTGTTGCCACCACCTCACCATCTGATGATGGGTCGGATGGGAACTTCTACTGCATCAATGGGGGAGTTGTTGGAGGTGGGTGGGATGGCTCATCTTGCACGTGCACTTCCTGCAACACTGGCTTCGGTGGTCCAAACTGTGCTACCTGCCCTACAGGCTATAGTGGATCACCTCCTGATGATTGCTCTCCTGATCCTTGTCAAGCCACATTGACCTCTACTGACGATGGGTCTGATGGTAACTTCTACTGCATCAATGGGGGAGATATTGGTGGGACTACTGGCTCCTGCACCTGCTCTTCTTGCTACACTGGGTTTAGTGGGAGTAGCTGTCAAGGCACTATACATCATGTGGACGGGATGATCGAGCTGTTCAACACGGTTAGTAATGAGGATTATTATACTTCCAACACTGGCAACTCCATCATGGCGAATGGTGACACTGCTATTCTAGCTGTTGGGCCATATAAATGCTCAGAGGGGATTTGGGCAGATAGTTATAGCATGCTGTGGCCACAGCACTTGAATGGAGAGGTCAAGTGTGTGGAGGACAACGCAAGCTGTGTGTTGGATGGAGAGAATCAAAGAAGAGGGATGTATGTGAGTGGAACTGGGAGTGGTACACTTATTCTCCGAGCTCTCACCTTAGACAAGGGGTATGCTAGTTTTGGTGGAGGGGCTTACATTGAGTGGGGTGCCATAGTGGACTTGAAGCTCTGTATCTTCTCCAATAATAGAGCTACAAGTAGTGATTCTGGAGGTGGAGCAATTTATGTTTCTAGTACTGGAGGTACCATTAACGTCTACGGAACAAGCTTCAATGGAAACACAGCAGACTCAGGAAATGGTGATGACATTTACAACAACGGCGGAACCATCACAATCCACAATACGTGCCCTACTCCCTACTCCTCCAACACTCCATTCCAAGGTAAGACGATAATAAGGATTGTGTAGTCTGTAGAACCATTCCTAACCACACAACTCACTTTACGCTACCGCTGCACTGATTCCTATTCCTCCCTCTCTCCTTTCTTAGGGTCCGCTTTGGATACTCACGGCACCATCTATGGCGATACATACTCGTATTCTGGCTGCCTTGGGGATCCCTGTGTTGCCAGTAGCGCCCCCTCTGATGATGGCTCCGACGGGAACTTCTACTGCGTTAACGGTGGGGAAATTGGGGGCACATGGAGCGAGGTTGCCTCATTTTGCACCTGCACTTTATGCGACACTTACTACAGTGGTACACACTGTGAGATAGCCGAGAGTTGCCAAGCAACGTCAGAACCAACAGATGACGGATCAGACGGAAACTTTTACTGCATCAACGGAGGGCAGGTTGGCGGTATGCCTGGGTCTTGCACATGTGCTTCTTGCTATGACAACGTTGGTGGTCCAAACTGTGCCACATGTGCTGAAGGCTACAGCGGTGATGCCCCCTGGTGTTTCCTTGGTTGTGTATCTAGTGCCAATCCTTCTGATGATGGCTCAATTGAAAATTCAGGAAAATTTTACTGTGTAAACGGGGGAACGATTGGAGGAATTGCAGGACAATGCACCTGCACACAATGTGATGCCGGATTTACAGGCTCAAACTGTGAGACTCCTACTCCCTGTCAAGCTACCACCAATCCTTCTGATGACGGTTCTTTGGAGAATGGTGGGAACTTCTACTGCATAAATGGGGGAATCATTGGAGGAGTTGCAGGATCATGCTACTGCACACAATGTGATGCAGGATTTGAAGGCTTTCACTGTCAGACTCCTAAACCCTGTCAAGCTACCACCAATCCTTATGATGACGGTTCTTTGGAGAAGGATGGGAACTTCTACTGCATAAATCGAGGAAGTATTGGAGGAATTGCAGGATCATGCAACTGCACACAATGTGATGCCGGATTTGAAGGCTTACACTGTGAGACTGCAATGAAAAACACACAGAACAATGAAGCTATGATTGGAGGAGCCGTCACTGCTGTGCTTCTTCTTTTTTGTATTGTGCTCCTCTATTTTCTGAGACAAAACAAATTAAAAACAATTGCTAATGAGATCAAATCACTGGCTTCAGTTTTGCCACTCAACAGCACCAACATTCCCTCAGTAGTTGCTCCAGCAGAAGGTGTCCTGAGTGACAGTCAATATGACAAGATAGCAATTGCAAAGACGGCAAACAAAATGAAGAACCAGGTTCAAACATATACACCTGAAGAGGAGAAACACATCGAAAAGGGCATTGAATTGCATTTGAGGTGGAAGGAAATTGAAACCAAGGCAAAGATCATAAAGAGCCCTGACGAAAGAGTTGACATGAAGTTGTTCTACCCAGAAGGAGAGGTGGTGGCAACACTTGTTGCTTCAACCACTCTAGACACAACTGCTGAGGAAGGTGCAGCCTGGGCTATAGTTCATCTCGATAGTATGACAAAGAAGCGGAATGCGGTAAGAAATGGAATAACACACTTGAAGGTTGTGCATGTCAACCCCCATTCCCTATACTACGTCACTTCAAGAAATATGGGAATCCCTGGTATGGCTGCTCGAGATTCGAGGAACATATTGACTTGGAAGAAGCAGGAAGATGGCAGTATGATAGTAAGCAATTTGGATTCTGAGGCCATGAAGAAGAAGTACCCTGTCAAGAAAGGTAATGTCTTGGTTGAAGCGCAGTCCACCTATGTATATGAGCCAACAGACGCAATAGGAGATGTGCCTCAGACAAAAGTTACATTTACTGCAAAGATTGACATGAAGGTGAGGAGTGGGCGGAATGAGGAATGTGGGGGGGAGAGTGCAAAAGGATTTACGTGGGAAGGTCACAGCGACAATGTATTCCAAACTAACTAACCCCATCCCCGAACCCCCCAACCTCCACCCAAAGGGCTACATCCCACCCTCATTTGTCAACATGTTTGCTTCAAAGTTTCTCTCACAGATCTCAGATCTTAGAAAGGACTTTGACAAGAGCAAGGAGATTGAAGCCTTCAAGATTAGCAGTGGAGACACAGCTAGTAAAATGTCAAGAAATAACATTGAGCCTTCTCTGTTGGTTGACAGCTTTGAGCTGGAGTTTGAGAGAGACAAGAAGGGTGACAAGGTTTCTCTTGGCAAGGGCGCTTTTGGAAATGTGCTCTTGGCAGACTACCACGGGACAAAATGTGCTTACAAGGAGATCCTTCTGTCATCACTCTCACAAGAGACTCTGGAAAGGTTCTTCCTTGAGCTAAAGCTCATTGGAACTCTGAGGCATCCCAACATTGCTCAGTGCCTTGGTGTTGTGTGGGAGCTAGAAGACCATGGCATCATGTTTGAGCTGTGTAAGAATGGAGGTCTTGATGACTTTCAAAAGAAGTACAAGAAGCATGGACTGGTGAGTTGGAGTGACACAAAAGCTGTACGCGAGGCTAGGGATTTACTTTCACCATCAACCATAGAAGAAGATACAGATCTGTCTTTGCTTTTAGTTAAGGGAGTGGGACTCAAGATGGCCTGGGCGCTTGAAATCTGCAAGGGTTGTGCTTTCCTTCATGGGAAGCACCCTCCAATTGTACACCGAGACCTGAAATGTGCAAATGTTTTGATCAGCAATGATCTCACCGCAAAGATTACTGATTTTGGAGAGAGCAGGCATTTGGGGAGCGAAGGGGATGAGGAGAAAACAATGACAACTGTTGGGACACCCTATTTCATGGCTCCAGAAGTGTTCAGTTCAGATGATGTTGACAGGATGTACTCAAAAGAGGTAGATGTTTACTCCTATGGTATGCTGCTGTTAGAAATCTTTTATGATGGAGAGATCAAGAAGGCCTTCAGGAAGGGGTGGGGACCAATGGTTGTGATGAACAGGGTAGGGAATGGATGGAGACCTGATTTGAAATTGGTGGAGGCAGAGGATGAAGATCTCGCTGATATCATGAGAAAGTGCTGGGTTAGAGAACCTGAAAAGAGACCATCATTCAAGGAAATGATAAAGTTTTTCCAGAAAAAGCTTGACATGGAGAAAATGAATATGAAGAATTTGCTGTTTGAACAGAGTGAGAAGGAAGACAAGCCTAGGACTATTGAGCCTGTTCACAAAAACAAGTTAGCAGCTTCAGCACCAGTACAAAGGTCGCCTTCAGCAGATGTTAAAGTTTTGGTAAAACCTAGCTTTCTTGATGGCCTTTTAAATGATGGCATAATGCCAGAGCCAGTGGAGGTGAGGCAAAGTAAAGTAACATTCATGGAAGAAAAAGTGAAAGGTAGCTCAGAAGAAGACAAGGAAGGTGACAAGGATGGAAATGAAACCAGTGGTTCTGGGATGACAATGCTTTTGGCTGGACTCAAGCATGAAGGTTAAAGGGAATGGTGGCAAGGGGAAGGAAGTTCTTTATAGCTGTGGAGGTAAACTAGAGAAATGTTGTATGTAGTGAACTGTTAGTTTAATTGCACTTTGCTTCTCTTTGTTCTAGGCTTCGCTGTGTAGAAGTGTGTTATGAAAAAGGAGTTTGTTGGATGTTGGGGTTGGAGACAGAGGGTAAGGGAAGGGAGTGTGTGGGGAAAGTATTGTGTAGGTGAGAGGAAGGGGAAGGAGAGAGGAGGAGCGAGGCTTGTGGGGGGTTGTGTAGTTGTTTTGGGTTGAGAGGAGAGAGTAGCAGATAGGAGAAGATAAGGTGGAGTGGTGTGTGAGTGTATTTGTGCGTGGGTGTGTGAGTGTGTTAGAGGAGTTGAGAGAAGAGAGGAAAGAAGAAAAGAGTATAAGGTAGAGTGGTGTGTGTTTTTGTGTGGGTGTGAGAGGAAGAGAGTGTGTGTATGAGTGTGTTAGAGGAGTTGAGAGAAGAGAGTAGGGAAGAAAAGGTATGAGGTAGATTGGTATGTGTTTGTGTGTGATAGTGTGTAGAAAAGAGAAGTAAAGAGAAGTAAAGAGAAGTAAAGAGAAGTAAAGAGAAGTAAAGAGAAGTAAAGAGAAGTAA